>CM060466.1:16581591-16666591 GCA_030544235.1 Lepturacanthus savala | reverse complement strand
AGCTTCCTGTTTCCTCCTCCGTCCCCCTAGTCGCTGTCGCCACCATAACTTCCATCATCATTAGGGTTCGTTAACGATCATTAGGTCTGATCTTAACCAGCAGACTGGTAAAAAAGAGGCTGATTTTGGACTCATTTTGAACAAGCGGTGTAATGAATTACTTACTGACTTCTACATATTAGTTTCCATGTAACTAGCTACTAGCTGACTATCAAAATTAGCTGTTAGGATCTGGACGAAACCACTTCAAGGAAGTTATTTTTCATTATTTTTACACAATTAAGAAATGGTTTGTTTTTACATTTAGCAGCAGTGTTGGTGATGTGCAATTATTTGTGTGTTAACATTTCTTTAATATTCAAAATTATTTTTGGTGTTTACAAAAGACTTTTGGGGGGACAACTGTGAAAGGGGGGGGCAGGGGATGAATTTCAGACATGAAAGGACTATTTCATCATTCTCAGGTTTGTTTGGCAGAGGACAAAATTTGCAGCTTCGCCAGAAGTTTTTCTGTGTGATTATAGTCAGAGCGTCCAGACCCGGCAACAATGTCAAACCTATCATTGTTCTCATAATCCGTTGACTAATTACATTTGAATTCAAAGTACTCGGCTAATTCCAGTTTTCTGGCAGGAGGAGGCGGGGTGTCGTCCAGGATTTGTAGAAGGTCCAGCCTTCAGCTCCCATCTCACTGAACAAGTCTCCCCTGGCGCTGTAAAGTTTCTCCCTTCCACCAGGATCCTACTGCTGCAGTGCACAGCGGGGAAGGTGTTACTCGGCCGGTTCCATTTGTGCCAGACAAACTGCTTTGCATTCAGGCCAAAGAATCCCTCTATAGTCTCAGCAGACCAGCAACTTCTCTCTGCTGCAGTGGCTTTAAATGAGGATTGTGTTTTGTTACTTCTGGGCTTCTTCAGGCCAACTCCTCTGTAACAGCGTTTTTAAACCGTCTTCCATTGCTGATAATGGGTGGTGCCAGTGAAAAAAAAAGGTTTAATACATTGTTCTAAGATATATATGTTGATTTATGACTGTTGTTCTTATACAGCTAAGTGCTGTATACACTATCTGATCTCTAGCTATATAAAAAGACTACACAGATCAAAACCTTTTAACCTTATAGCCTATAAAAAGATTTGTGTCGTTGAATTGTAAGGTTGAACAACTGAGGTTGAGCTGACTGTCTGAACTGTGCTTGAAACTGTTGGTGCCACTTTCGTCTTGGTTTGTAGAACAATGCATAAAACAGGTCAGTTTATATGCAGGTGGAGGGACATTCAAGCTTTAAAATGCAAGGGATCAAATTCAAAGTAGATATCTGTAACATTCCGTCCACAGCTGAGCTTTGGGCCTTAGCCACAGTACAGCTCTATTATCAGTCTAGCTGCATCATCCATCAAAGTTAGTTTCTTCCAGCAAGAAATAATGACCAAAGGTGAGAATTGTAATATTCTAAGAAAATAAGAAAAATATTGAAGTAGCCTAATGATGCATGCAACAGATGCTAACCTGTAACCTGCTGTAACTGTAGCCTAGGCTAAAATGAAAGGACATGCAATGAATATATTAAGGTCATGTTCAGTCACACTATGAATTATCTATCAATAATAGGCTATGATTTGGATGTTTGGATGAATGTGACTAACATGGCATTAACATATTAGGTCTCACATATAGATTATATAGAGATTATAGCCTATTTATGACTCAGTATGGCAGTATATTTTATATAATATATACAGAATGTTGACCTCAGTATTTGAAAAATCCTTGCTACAACCTTGCTTTGGGCTCTGCTGCATAACATCCATCAGTTTGAATAAAATTTTAGAGATCCTTCAATACAAAAATCACACATAATAAAAGAATGCAGATGTCCATCTAAGAGTGTAAAGGCTTATATGTCACTTAAAACACTGTGCAGCACTTGATCAAATCAGAGAAAAGTAGTAGTTTCTTAAACAGTTGATGTAAACAAGTCAAATGTATTAATATCACAGAGATAAAATAATAACAATAACATAATCATATTCAGTTCACAGAAACACAGAAAACAACTGCAGCTGAACTGATGTTTTTTCAGAAACACAGCCGCCAATCACCCTGCATCACTATTAGACCACTGAGGACGTCCAATATGGTCGACAGCAGGTGCCACACTTATTATCTCAACTGCTCTGGGAAAGATTTAAACCCAGAGCGGTGATATAGTGAAGTTCTGCTGTTGTATTACAGGGTACAGGAGATAATGAAATACAAACCAGCTAAAATGTTGTCTAGAAGCTCTCTGTAGAAACATTATCATTAAAGCTGTTTTTCTGCCACAGGGCCTGAAGGTTTTTTTCTAAGTCAGTTGACAGTAAATAAACACAGGGAGGGGGAGGCACCAGGGATGTTAGTTACATAGCAACTCGGTTGCCAGGACACTCTGAAGACCTACTTTATAATATATAATTATCTTTTTCACATCCCTATGTAGAACAGTGACTTGGGGATCATGTTTGTGTTCGTCCTACAGCTGTGATGGTATCTCATTCACCTCCTTCACAAACACATAGATACTGTACATAGGGTAAATTTAGCAGGAAGCACTGTATGGACAATGGATGTGTAGGATAAAGATTCATTTTTGATGCTTTTAAATGACATCTTTAGGTTTTTAGAGTCTATAAAAGCATCACGTAAGCATTTTTTAAACATTAACCCATATAAGCCCAGATCTTTTTCAAAGATGATTTCATGCATATAATTATATCAGTTGAGTCACTCAACTAATCATGTTATGAGTCTTATACATTTTGTCCTATTTTCTTTGCAGAAAATAGTCTTTTAATGACTATTATAGTTTTCGCTTACAAAATATGCCCATCACAAAAAAACTATCTATCCCGTGTACAAAACTCTTTTTGGGGGAATTATTCTAGGGATTTGAATGGTTAAATAGATAAATACATGTCACGGTTAAAAATCATAATCTAAATAAAATTATTCCTTCTGGGAGGATTTTTCTTTATCATGTTCTCTGGAGGAAGAAGCAGGAAGTTGATGACGTCATGTGACAGGAAGCACTCGGATACTTCATTTTTTTTTGCTTAAAACCTTTTATCTAACTTGTCTACTATCATGTCATTAGAAAAAAACAAAAAAGCTGCATGAGTTTGATTTTTTATTTTAAGCATAAAATCAAAGTCATAGACTTATAGGCTCATAGGCTTGAATGGGTTAACTTGAGAAATTCATAGTCATCAACCTATTCAGAAGAGGAATATTGAAAATAAGGTATTTTCGCAACAACACATTTTTACTTGTCAGTGTAAATGAGCCAAATGTAGCTCAGTGATTTGTCTGGTAAACCTCGGTGAAGGTGTCCTCCTCCTCTGTTTACCTTTGTCTCTTCCTGTTCTCACCACCAACTCAGCAGAAGAAAAAAAAAACAGAAAATGCTGACAGTGCAGGGTGAACATGCAGGAAGGCAGTGTCTATCAGCAAGGCCTGTGATTGGTCAGTGAGCTCCCCACCCATTTGAACTCTATAATAAAACCATAATACCCGCAGACTGCATACATGAGAAAGGCTCTCTGCTGCAGCGCCACTGCAAACTGTGTGTCTGTGTGTGTGTGTGTGTGTGTGTGTGTGTGTGTGTGTGTGTGTGTGCGTGTGTGTGTGTGTGTGATGTAAGACAGGGCTGTGCAGACTCTGGCTGCTGTTTTTCCAGCTCTGAGCATCAACACTTTACTGTAAACTCATGAGCAGCAGATACAGGTTAAAGCTCAGTGCAAGTGATTGGTCTTCCAAACTTTCAGAAATTCAAATATCACAATGCAATGTCTAGTTTGTTTATGCAATAGTGACAAGATCAATTAATTAATAAAATTAAACTGACTTTTCTCATATGAAAAGATCGTTAGTTTCAAGTTTCTCCTATGTGGTGATTTAATCATTTTTTTGTGCTTGGTGTCACCTTTCACACTTAGAAATGATATCTGGCATTTTTTCAGCATTTTCTAAAATGTAACAGATATTACACATATTGATCTAAAAATCAAAAAGTGAAGAAATGCAACTTCAGATTTTACACTAAATGAAATAAAACTGTAATAATGTCCTCTGTGATCATATTTGGTTTCGTGCTCATCTAAACATATTATTGAGGGCTGCAAATAACAAATATTGACATCATTGTTTGATCTATTGATTGTTTTTGCTCAGTCTGTAAAATATCATAAAATATTGCCCACTGTTTCCTAAAGCACATGATACAACTTAAAATGTCTTGTTTGTCCCAACCAATGAATATACTGAGTTAACTGTCACAGAGGAGTAAGGAGATCTACTCACATTTAAGAAACTGGAACCATTTAAGTAATTACTTCATTATCAAAACAGTTGGCCATTAATTGATCAACTAATTATTCCAGTTTCCCTTAAATTTCACCTGAAGTTTCTTCACTGTGACCAAATGAAGTAACAGTGCGCATAAGGCCCTGATCAGCACTTTCAGCCAATCACAGTGTTTAATCATCTGTTTCATGATCTGTTTGATCTCAGGCACAGGACCTTCATCAGGTCTTCACATGGACATCACTGCATATTAGTTCTGTTGATCCACAACCTCCCATCTCCAAATATGTCAACCTTTCACAGATTTACACATAAAAACTTATGTCCCTCCAACTTTGGGGCTAATTTTACAAATCTAAAGAGGCATTCTCCTTCATTTCATTCTGAGAAAGACATTTTCCCTCTGCAGGATCAGAGCCTGTCAGATGCACCTCACAGAAATGACATGGAAGCTACTGATGATACAGAATCCTGCAGCCTAACTCTGTGAGTTACCATGGTAACAAACTACACATCAGATCTTGGCACTTGTGTGTGTTTATGTCAGATATTGACCCTGAAACTGTAGCAGGGCAAATGTTGCTGCTCTCAGGAGTCTGTTAGTGATGAAGTGGCAGTAAAACTGCTGCTGCTGCCACAACCACATCTGCACAATATAACAGAAATAAACCACAGAAGAAACCAGAGTGTGGTGATTATTATACAAATACAGTGTTTAAGGGGGGGGGGGTGTCATTTGATATATTAGCACTATCAGTACCTAATAATGTAATCACACTATCAGTCTTTCCCTGATAAAACTATACTATTCTAAAGTGGCCACAGTTTAACCTTTTGTATTTCTGGTCTCAGGTGAGCTTTATCTGACGTCATAAATATCCGCTTTAGTGATTTCTCACTCACCTTTCTTAAACTCCTCCAGCATGGCGTCCAGTTTGGTGTCGTTGAAGACGCAGTGCAGCGGGTGTTTGTAGAACTGGGTGATGGTCTTCAGCGCGGTGCAATCATCCGGGTCCACGAAGGCCAGGTCCTTGACGAACAGGATGTCCACGATGTTGGAGCGCTCGTTCTCGAACACCGGAATCCGCGTGTAGCCGCTCTGCATGATCTCCGACATGGTGTTGAAGTCCAGCACCACGTCCGAGGCCAGCATGAAGCAGTCGCTCAGCGGCGTCAGGACGTCCTCCACCGTCTTGGTGCGCAGCTCCAACGCGCCCTGGATGATGTTGAGCTCCTCTTTGACCAGGTCGTTGTACGGATCCGTGACGCGCAGCATCTCCAGCAGTTTCTCCCTGGTGTAAAAGGTGGAGATCTCCTGGTTGAGGATGAGGTCCAGCAGCTTGCTGATGGGGTAGGAAATGGGGAAGGACAGGATCATCAGAAGCCGCGTCACCCAGATGGTTTTGGACGCGATGGCCAGACCGTGGCGCGACGCCACAGAGTGCGGGAGAATCTCCCCGATGAAGAAGATGCCGAAGGCGCAGATGACCGTGGAGAGCCAGGTCATACCCAGGATCTGACACATCCACACGGCCAGCGAGGCGTTGATGATCGCGTTCCCCAGCACCAGCGTGCACAGCACGTAGTTTCCGTGCCGACGCACCGACTCGATTTTCCGCGCGTACTTCTGCTCCTTGTCGGTGCCGCTGTTCTGCAGAACCTGCAGCTCCACCGGGTCCAGCGCCAGCAGGCTCAGGTTGAGTCCGCTGAACAGCGCCGACAGCCCCAGCAGCACCACGGAGACCAGCACCTGCAGCCACAGCTCCGGGACGGCGGAGCGCTCCACCACCGCCACCCAGAAGTCCCGTGTCCGGTAGTGTTCCCATTTGGAGCCGTCGAAGGCGCACATGGAGTAGTACTTGATCTTCTCCCCGCGCCGCAGGTCCTTGGCCAGCAGCTCCACCAGCACCGAGTTCTGACTGGACGCGGACTTGAACGATCCTAGAACCTCGATGTCGGACGTCCTGGCGTTCTTATCCATGCACATGTTCCGCTTCGGGTGAACTTGTCCCTCGCGCCCGGGACTCGGCTCCTCGATGAACGCGATCCAGGGCGCGGCGTTGTTGGCGCGGGTCGCCGCGGTGCGGTTCAGCCGCTGCGCGGAGGTGGAGTAATAAACCCGCAGCATGAAGCGGGTCCCCTCGGTGGTTTTCAGCACCCCGTCCTCCACGGACAGCTCCGCCCGGGTCTCCTCCGGCCGGAAGCCGAGCAAACCGAGCGCCGGGGCGGGGAGCAGGGAGCCGGAGAGCAGGGAAACCAGCAGCAGGCGGGACGGGGACAGAGGAGACCCGGTCCGGGACCGCGCGGCCGCAGCCTCCGCAGCCATGATGCGGTGTGATGCTCGGTCAGTCCGGGGCTTCTGGGTCACGTGGTGTTGCTGCGTGGTTCCGGTCCATGTGGTGTGGAGAAGGAGGGACCCGGTGGGGTCTGTGCTGCTGATGAGAGATGCGCTACAACACGGAGCCGTGACGTCGCTTTCTAATAATATTATAATATTTCTGTTCGTTGTTGTGATGTCACCGTTTATTCCTCCGCTTTGTGTGTGAGGATTGAGGGCGGACTGCAGCTGGTCTCTGTCTAACTACTAATCATCAAATCAAATACAAGAAAACTTGCTGATGAATCATTTCTGTAGCTCAGCTATCATTAAGTGTCACGTTAAAATGTAAAAAAATGGGATCAAAAACTTTAACAAATTCAAAATTAAAAGGAAATGACACAAAAAGGCAGTCCTGGTGCAGATGGATCAATACACAGTTATTTTGCGCCTGTCTCATTAATATTCACGAGCCTCTCTTCTGATTGGCTGATTTAAATGGCTCTGAACGGCGGTGACATCACAACATCCTGATGGCTCAGTTTCTGAATATTGACTGTGGTGAATTGAGCGTTTTAAACATGAGACAGTGTTCATATTACACCCAGACCTTCTTATAATCATATAAACGATATTAAAATCTCCCTTTTTACAATAAGAAACCTTAATGTAACACACTTCAGAGGCAGATATTAACGTTTCATATTCTGTGGTTTCACTTATCATATGTTTTATGGATTATTAATCCTTCCTTGGCTTCACTTTCATATGAACAAAATGTGTAAATGAATTTTACTGTGTTAATGATACTGTTTATTTTGTGTTAACCAACAGTGCTTTACTTCAGCCAATATCCAATATCAGGAAAAAATCCACTTTCATTTAGTTTCCAATCCAGCCAATGTTACTATGAGTATTAATGACCTCATCAAAGTAAAAAAAAAAAAAAACAGAGGGTGATATCAGGTACATTTTTTGGTAAATTTCTTGGGACAATCACACAATATCAAATATCCCTTTTCACTGTATATTTATGATTCATAATGACTGTTTCTGATCATTTTGTGTTGGAATTATGTGATTATGATTTGCCCTACAAATCCTGAAACATCCGCTGTGCCAAATCTTTTTGCATGAGTAGTATCAGGTAACATGGGGTCAAATGACAAAGGGAAAATCAAATTCATCAATTTTAATATTAAACCAAAAGTGCTTAGAACCACATAACTTTCAAAATGTATTAAACAAACTCATATTGTTGCTATTAAAACAAGAACAGATCAGTTATGTGTTGTACACACACACACACACACACACACACACACTAACACACCTATGTATAAAAGCTAAGCTAGCACTACACAAAAGTTTGCAGCCAGTCATATGTAACAAGCTAAGTTACACAAACACAGAAAAAGTAGTGAGTACTTTGAGTTGAACTAATTTCACATGAAAATCAACATACTGTCCATGTTTTAGTTGAATACATGTGTGTTTGTGAGTGACACAGAGGGTTAGGCCCATTTTAGCTAAAACCATGCGGCCCATTTTAGCTTAGAGGCTTAATGTAAATTTGGCCACCAAGATCAAATCGCTTTAAAAAAATATATGTTAACATATCAAACTAACATCAATATTTATGATGGATGACGTTGAGACAGATACTGAATCATGCATAGTTATTTATGTGCATTTTTGTTATAAATAGATTTATAATCCTTATGTTAATTTATGTATGTTACTAAGCACAGTTATATCAACAGTTTAAAATCCTTTGTAGTAATTGGCTCTAATTTCCAGAAGGACTAGGACCCCAAACAGTAAATGGCCCATTTTACCTGACGGCCCATTTTACCTGTTATCACCCTACTCATGCTTTGAAGTTTAGTTCAGGTTGCCAGGTCATGCAAAATGTTGTCATTTTAATTAATCACACAGGAAGCTGTTTTCTGCCTCTGACTCTGTCTTATTTAGGCTGATGTTGTAGTTGAGTGGTGTGTTGTAATACCAGCTGCAGATCCTATCATGTTAGTGTCTAAACAAGTCGGGGAAATGTGAGGTGAACACACAGTCTGACCTTGGAGATCAGACTGGAAGGAGACAGAAAAAAGCAGGAATGTAGATTTCTCTTTTTTTCTCTCACACTCGCCTCCTCCCTTTGAAACTTGAAATGGAAAAGTATTATGTGTAAAGAAGCTTTCTCTGCCTTCAGGAAATATTTACTGACAAGTTGTAGTAGTTTCCAAAGCTCAATAAAGAGACAGATGACAAAAGAATATAAATAAAGATTATTCAGTAATATTAAACTCACATTTTTCTTATCATACACAAGCCCATAAATATAACTGATAAATGCAATGTTTGAACAGCAGTGTGAACTATTGCATAAGAGCATACAAAGGATGTTATATCATTATAGCAGCTTGATGTCACTATAGCACCTTCGATGTACATTATAATTTTACACTCATTTTTGTCTGGGTTTTAAACCATTGGAGCCCATTTTTTTCAGATTTCATGCATATAATTATATCAGCATATAATTATATCATGTTATGTATCTATTTTTTTCCATTTTGTGCTCTTTTTCTTTGCAGAAAACAGCATTTTAATAGCCATTATATTTGCCACTTGCACAAATTTTGGGGGATTATTCAAGAGACTTGAATGATTAAACACACTATATTAAGTATGTGAAATTTTTTGCACAGCCATTTTCAGATCTCTCCAGAGATGTTCAATCA
This sequence comes from Lepturacanthus savala, assembly GCA_030544235.1. Lineage (NCBI taxonomy): Eukaryota > Metazoa > Chordata > Actinopteri > Scombriformes > Trichiuridae > Lepturacanthus > Lepturacanthus savala. The sequence goes on along the minus strand of CM060466.1, from coordinate 16,657,189 downwards.
GATTCAAGCCCGGGCTCTTGCTGGGCCACTCAAGGACATTCACAGAGTTGTCCTGAAGCCACTCCTTTGATATCTTGGCTGTGTGCTTAGGGTTGTTGTCCTGCTGAAAGATGAATCGTCGCTCCAGCCTGAGGTCAAGAGCGCTCTGGAGGAGGATTTCATCCAAGATGTCTCTGTACATTGCTGCATTCATCTTTCCCTCTATCCTGACTAGTCTCCCAGTTCCTGCTGCTGAAAAACATCCCCACAGCATGATGCTGCCATCACCATGCTTCACTGTAGGGATGGTATTGGCCTGGTGATGAGCGGTGCCTGGTTTCCTCCAAACATGACACCTGTTATTCACACCAAAGAGTCCAATCTTTGTCTCATCAGACCAGAGAATCTCATGGTCTGAGAGTCCTTCAGGTGCCTTTTGGCAAACTTCAGGCAGGCTACCATGTGCCTTTTACTAAGGAGTGGTTTCCTTCTGGCCACTCTACCATACAGGCCTGATTGGTGGATTGCTGCAGAGATGGTTGTCCTTCTGGAAGGTTCTCCTCTCTCCACAGAGGAACGCCGGAGCTCTGACAGAGTGACCATCGGGTTCTTAGTCACCTCCCTGACTAAGGGTTTGTCTTCGCCGGTTTGTCAGGAGGAAGGGGCAGGAAGTTGATGATGTGTGAGGAAGCACTTAGATACTTTATTCCTTTTTTTGCCTAAAACCTTTTGTCTAAGATGTCTACCATCATGTCATTAGAAAAAAAAACATTCTTAATTTTATTTTACATATAAAATGTCAAAAAGACAGACTTAAAGGCTCATAGACTTCAGTGGGTTTAATTATCAGTCAGTCAGTCATCTTCTATACCCACTTATTCCTTATTAGGGTCATGTGGTCTACTGGAGCCAATCCCAGTGAAAGAAACCTTTTTTAGGGAGTTAAACTACCTGGCACCATGTTTTTAGGGTTACACCTCATGACAGTTTCATCACTGACGCACATTTCACTTTGAAACTTTCAGCTTTTCTGTTCATCCCATAAATGCATGATGTCTACAATGGGACATCGCTGTGAAGAGAAACAAACAGGCTACCTAATAAGATACAATGCTATGATCCAGTGGCAGAGATATGATCAACATTATATATGTGTACATAGAGCTGAGTTCCTACACGTGTTCAACAGTGTCTGACTTACACAGAACTACTCTCCACATGATGTGATCACTGTTATTAATATTTGGAGTAATTTTAAACAAATGTTTCTTGATGTGCTAATGAAAGAAATCACCACCCAACACATCTTCTCTTGTACCCAAAGAGTTTTATTTCAAAAAAGAACAGTCTCAAAAACATGCCGAAGTCATAGAGCATCTCTCAGGGCCCATAATGCTGAGTCTTGGAGAGTCTCTGTGCCAATATGAGACGTCTCCTATGCATCCTAAACATCTTATTTATAGACTTTTCTTAGGTCCACTCCTCCAAACATTCTGGAGTGCCCATACCTGGTCAAACCTCTCTCTATTTGATCAAAACAGCCCACCATATGTTCATATTTCTGAGCTGCCTTGAGACAATTTGAAGAAAGTACAACATATGGCTTTGACCTTTGACCTCGGCTGCAGGCCTTTCAGCCCTTTTGGCCTTTTTGACCCAACACATGTCCAGCTTCCATTCTTACAAGATCTACATTCACATGGCATTTCATTTTACAAAGACAGGAATAAACAATACAAGACTTTGTTTGTAGGTTACTTATTTTATCCTAATGTGCATTATTACTCCAAACAAGTATGGCTCTTTAGATTCATTTAGATTCAAGCAAATTAAGAGGTGGAAAAAACACTATAAAAACTAACATGACACTATTCTTCATAGTAAGGGAACATGTCACCCAGTGCAGTGATGTGAATCTCCGGCCTGTTTTTAACTGTATTTTGAGAAGAACTGAGGTCTAGGGTGCAGACCAAGAAAACACTATATACACACACTATTTGTAATTAGATCAGTTCATTGTTAGTTGGCTTCTCACGTGAAGTTTTGTACAATAAGAAACATCAAGAAAATCACAGCCATATCCTCTGAGTTATAAGGAATCTTTCTATTTGCGTTTGTATAACTTCTCCATTAGCCTTTCAACCTAAATGCATCTCCACATTTGTCCACATGGTGGCAGTAGTGTTGAGGCCATCAGAGACGGGCGGCTCATCACGTCCAATAACGTCATCTTACTCTATATAAACACTATGGCCACGATAGACAAACGTATATTAATTCTTAATTATTATTAATTATTATTAATTAATCATTTATTATTATTTATCAGATTAATTATAATAATTAATTTAATGCCACTTCCCCCTAATATCAACCATTCTTTACAGCACTCTCTTGGTTTAGATGATTCTTATAAATTGTATATTTTTTATTCTTTCTTGTTAAATAATGTTAAAGCATTTAACAGTTTTACACATGCTTTATCAACCTTATCTCTCCAGTAATCATGTTATTAGTCTTTATTTCTGGATTACTCCTATACCAATATTTAGTTAACATTTTTTCTTCCATAAATGGCTTCAAGCTTTAATGTTACCAGACTCTTCATCAGCTTGTTTCTATGGGGTCAGGTGAGTTTACTCCGGGCCGTGATATGACGGCTCAGTCTGCGTTGAATCCCAGACACGCTGGTGCTGGATGAGCCCTTACTGACTGACCCTGGGCGGAGCTGTGGCGGATCAGACGTTGCGTCATGCTTTTCTAACACAGCGTTCAGGGAAACAGCGCGTTTTAACTATTTATCTGGTGCCATCACGTGAATTAAAAGTTACGACCATGTGGGTTAATTAACGTGAAATATAACGTGACATAAAAACGCAGCTTTTTACGCACCGCGCAGAGCGAAACGCGACTTTAAAGCTTAAAAGCTGCTGCATGAACCGAATCGTTAAGAAGTGGAGTTGGAAGAGTAAAAAACTAGTAAAAAGTAACTTCTGAAATCACCAGTTCTTGTCAATATTTACTGAAGCAGGTTAGTGATTAACCGCTGTCTCCTGCACAGCGGCTGCACAGCCTCTCAGCGCAGACACCACACCGCCCGCTTCACCATGCTGTGCGTCCGCGTTTGGAGACGCCTGAGCCCCGTGAGCAGAGCAGCTCACTCCGCGTTATGGACACCGACCCGGAGCCTCGCGGCGGCGGCTGCTGCTGCCAGGCTGGACCTCAGCGGGATTTATCCGCCCATCGCCACCCCGTTCACCGCCCAGGAGGACGTGGACTACCAGAAACTGGAGGAAAACCTGCAGAAATACGCAGAGATTCCGTTTAAAGGTCAGGCCCAAGTTGCACAACTCACAGGTTTTTAAATCACACTTTTAACTAAACTCCTTTTCAACAAGATCCTGCAGGTCTCCGTGGTAAGGTTCGGGTACCAGCAGGGGTCACTGAGGGGGACCCAGGTGGTCCCTATATCAAACATCTAAAAATCATTTCATTTCAGAAGTTTAGCATAATCTTTATGTGCATATTTGGCTCAGACCTAAATTCAGAAGTTTGAAGAACTTTATTCAGTTTGATTAATAGAACGAATCATTTGACAGTTTATTCTGTCATTGTTTGTTTAGGGATCTGACACAGAGAACAAAGTTCAGCACTCGGGTAAAAACGTAAAGTCACATGGAAGCTACGAGTGTTTGTCGCCCTCTGGTGCTTTTCTACTTCTACTGCAGATCTATGCAGATTTATATTATCCTGCTGCTTCTACTACAGATCAATGTTATCCTGCTGGCTGCTGCCATTGGTTTTATGCTTAAAAATAAAAGATACAACGATATACACATAGATATTTTATTATTATAAGATATATTTAAGAGTTTTTTTTTTCCATTTCATGCATGGAGTTTCGCATCCATGCATGAAATGTGTTCATCATGATACTAACTTATTTCATCATGTAATATATACATATATATATAATGTATCATAATGGTAGTAACTATATTTCAAATTATATACCATACTGATTCAGAATGGCATCGATAAATATTAATTCAAAGTAATGATGCTGTTTAATTACATATCTGCATGCACCTCACATATTGTACATATTACACTCACATAATCAACACTTAATTGAACTTGTAATAATGAGTTTATTTTACTTAGTTGCAATGTACATTCCATTTTCTCTATTATCAGCTATACTGTGTCCGTTTTGCATTTATATTTGGTTCCGTGTGTGTGTGTGTGTGTGTGTGTGTGTGTGTGTGTGAGATATTGCTTTCAGCTCATTAGCTTTTAAGATTCTTGCCAAGTATTTGTCTTGTTCTTTTGCTGAATAATGTAATGGGCTCAGAAGCCTGTACTTGATGTCTACTTCAATCTACTTTCAGTGTAGTCTGGACTTCATTATGTTTGGCTTCCTAACAGGGCAAAACCAGAGCATATATTTGTGATAAAGGGTAGGAATGTAGTCCCCACAGCCCCTCCAGCACTTTTGGAGACATTTTAAATTGGTGTTATCAAGTAATGGATTTGCATTTTCCACTAAAAAAGTGAATTTGTCATTTTTTATTAGATGAATATAGATAAATATGTGAACACAAACTGTCGCCTGCTGCACAGTAAAGTTCATTGTCCGTGTTTGTGCGCTGGAGGCTTCACTTCAACACCACATTTGTGTAAAATTGGAATATTGAATCCAAATTGTCTTTCAAGTTATTTGTGATATCACTAATCCTGAGCATAGGTTTGTTCTTTAATGTCAGATTTTCACTAAACACACAGAAACTTCCCACTTCTAGCAAATTAAAATGAAAACAGCCTGTTGTTAAATTCTCCACATACATGATTTTGCACAGTGAAGATAAAACATCCATCTGTAGTAACAAGAAGAAAAACACATTTTTGAGCATTTTGAGCTTTAATTAAATATCGCTCTTTGCTGTATCTAAAATATTCATCTAAAATATTAATTGCTACTAAGTACAGCTTGTTTTTGAGGAGGGTTGAGAAATAAACCCTACAAATTAATGACAAGTTTAGCCTCATGTCAGCAGTTGTTATTAGTATTGAATTATTCTAAAAGAATCCACTTTTTTTTTTTCCAGAGGTTGACGTTCTGTCAAAACAATCACTGACAGTGAAATAAAACTCATTATGAAAATCACGTTTCCTGAAATTGATTGTTATAATGTTTTATAATGGTGGGGAGACACGAAACTCACTATTCTTAAAGTTTCATAGGTGAGTTAAGATTAGTCGATTAGAATTAGATTAGAATAGTCGGTTTGCAGACTTAAACAGTGTTTTCATGGACAGTTTTTTCCAAGACTGCTTTAATCAAATTCCTTTTGTGTCATTTAATTTGTACCTCACTTTTTTTTAGCATGTCAGCTTATTTAGTGGGCTTGAACTGTTTAAATTATGGCCAGTCGCATACGTCATGCTCATATCTTATATAGCGTAGTCTAATCTTTCTGACAAGATATTCAACCAGTCCCCTTGTTCAGATTCTCTCATTAAATCTCTCTGTTTCATATTAGATGAGTCCTTGCTTTGAAAATTGTAAAGAGTTTCATGCTGTTACACTCCAGCAGCTCCATGATTGGCTGCAACTCCACTGAATTTAAATGTGTTTTCTATTTCCAAAAATGTTTTTTTTACGCTTAAGACCAAACTAATCTCCATAGGACATGCATGCACCATCTTTAATAGTTTGAATTTAATAAAATGTCTATTCACTCACACAGCTGCACACATCTAGATTTTACTGACTTATAAATGAGCTCAAATTGACTACACATGTATTTCCAGTATGGATTTTAGAGACCTTGATTTTAAGCTCATTACAAGCAAGTGGTGTCGTTAATTTTTATGCGCTGATAATTGCAGTCAAATGAGTCTGTATCAGTTTTATTAGCTTGTCAAGCCGTTTGTTCTGCGGCACATTAATGACCATTCAGTGAGAGGAGAGATGTGCATTAACTCACTCCACAGTACGGTACCTCCACTTTTCCTTTTTCACTAACTGATAATGTAAAACCCCCTGGGCTCTTTCTTCATAAATTATTTCACATACTGTATGTTTATTCAATAAATATTCCAGGGACGCTGGCATATTTGTTACATAAATTGTCTGCTCGGCCTTTCTTCCAAGGAAATGCTGCTGCTGCTGCTGCTGGAGGAGCTGAAGCTCGTTCTGTTGTCTGCTGTAACTGCTGAAAATGAAAATATGAATAATGCCTTGTTTGTTTGCGTGAGGGAATTTTGAATGCAGGATCAATTCTCCGGCATCCTTTTCTCCTTTGCTTTTACCGGTGTTCATTTCTCTCGTCTGTTTTGTGATTGTTGTATTTATGATTAAGTAGGAGAAAGAAGACATTATTATAACTGAAGGCTTTGTATATGTTTCAATATAAAAAAAAGCACTATAGAAAACCAACCAATATAGGTGAACAAACAACCGACCACAACAATTCAAGATTGCTTTATTTGTCCCGAGGGAAATTTGTCTTAGACGTAACATGGGCAACATGAACAAGTATAAAACCTGAAGTTGTTTTCTTCGCCTCCCCTCAGCCACCAGAGCCACAGTGCAGCTCACAGACAAGATGGCGGCAGCCGGGGCCGACGCCGTCCTCGTTGTGACGCCCTGCTTCTATAAAGGAAAGATGGACAGCCGCGCTCTGGTCCAGCACTTCACAAAGGTCAGCTGACCGTACAACAGAACTTTAACCCCAAAACTAAACACTTTTCCACGCCACTCCACTTTGAAAGAGTAGTAGCCAGTAAGGAAAGCCCAAAACGGGGTGGTGACATTTGCTCACTCACTCATTTTGCTCATCTCTTTTTGTGCATTTCGTGCAATACATTATATACACTATATAGGGTGATATCAGGTAAAATGGGCCATTTAAGGTTTGGGGTCCCAGCCCCTCTAGAAATTAGAGCCAATGACTAAAAAGAATTTCAAACTGTTGATATAACTGTGCTTGACAAGTAACAGGTGATTTAATTAGTTTATGGTTTCTATGGTGGATGAGACAATACCTAAAATCTATACTGAAGAACAAATGTATAAAATATAAATATAATACTATAAATGTACATGGAAAAGGCATATTTTGTATTGTGTTCCAAGTGTTTTACCAAACAGTGGCCCAATTTACCTGATATCACGCTATTGTTTGTTGTTTTCTTACTGCACACTTTAATGGAACTGTCACTGAATCTCCCTATGACAGAAAAGGCTTTTTATTCTATTCTAGGGCTGTTCCTATGGTCCAGCCAGAAATAGGATAGATTCAGATATTGTTGTGAGACCTAGTGTGTGTTGTCCTGCAGGTGGCTGACAGCAGCAGCGTGCCGGTGGTCCTGTACAACGTGCCGGCCAACACGGGGCTGGAGCTGCCGCTGGACGCCGTGGTGCAGCTGTCCCACCACCCCAACATCGTGGGCCTCAAAGACAGCGGCGGAGACGTAAGGAACGCTACTGATAAAATCTTGGTTGTTCTCCACATTGTCTGCGTGTCATTGTGCTGCAGCTGCAGACAAAGCATTTCTGCGTTTGTGACGCAGCAGGTTTAAAGTATCAGGGTCAGGTCACTTTTTACCTATGAGAAGCCTAAAAAACACTGAAAATAGCTGGAGTCTGAACAGGTGCAGCAGAAAACTATTGTGTATGTGTGTGTGTGTGCGAGTGTGTATAGTTATTTACATAAGTGCTTTTCCTATTTGGTCTGAAATTGAAGGAAATTAGTAAAAGTTCCCTTTGATATTACTAATAATGAATGAGAACAAACTTCTTTTTTTTTTTTTATCTTTTTAGTGTTGAGATTTTTTTCCCAAATCTTCTGATCCTTGAGGACATTTAAAACATTCCGATTCAGTGTGGTGGAGAGTTTAAGTGAAATTTGACAACAATCCCTATGCAGCTGCCTGACTATACAGTCACATCACGTACACTACTCACAATAACTAACACTAATGTACACTAATGAAATGACACTAATAATCTTCTTTCATTCATTATTAGTAATTCATTCATTATTAGTAATATCAAAGGGTATCTTATTTCATTAAAATTCAGACCAAATAGGAACGCGCTCTTATAAATAACAATAATCTTATTGTAAGTAGTGTAATTATGTATGGTTAAGGGCTGGTTAGGCTTTGGCACAACAAACTTCTCTTAAATATAATAATTTGGGTCAAAATGAGCAGTAAAATGCGATAAAACTGACTTGACTTGACTGTCAAAATGTGTGGTTGTGCAGCATTGATCTAACCAACCCACCATCTCCAACTGAAGACAGTTAGCACCTCATGTAGAGGTTTTACCTTCAGCCTGAGGAGTGGTGTCGAAGTATTTTCCTTCTGGATGAAAGTTAAAAACATCCATTTTAAAAATGGCTCCCAGCCCACATTAACTTACATCAATCTTCAAAAAAATGTTCCTGAATCACCACCCGTGTCTCTGATTTGTGCTCCAGCGAATGAATGAAGTGAAAATAAAATGGCAATTCAGTCTGATTATCAGGCGAAGAATATTGTCTCAGCAGCCCCATCGAGGTAACAGGTGCCTCATCAACAACTGCTGTTATATCAATGTTTTCATTATCTTGAAAAAGTGTCAGATGGTATTGAATTTGCTATGTTGGTATATAAATAATAAAGCGTACAAAAAAACAAACTAGTTGACACTTAATTTGAAAAACAGTTAAGTTATGATCAAATTTGGCTCAGTAGAAACACAACTGTGTATTCCTATGTGTATCTGAGCAGCAGATTTTCTTCTGTAGAAAGGAGAGTGATGACTGTTTGAGATCCTCACACTAAAGTGTGTGTGTATGTGTATGTGTGTGGTTTTATCCTGCAGGCTTGATTGCAGGGTTACAGTTTGGCCTTGTTGAGCCTGTAATACCTTTTTTTCGTCTGTGTGGGAAATGTTTGCGGGAAGTTGTAAATGACTTTCTGATTTGGGGAATAACATGTTTCGCCCGCCGGCTGGGAGACCGGTGCGTGGGTGTAGTTGAAGCAGAGAGTGGCCCTGCTCAATTGTTAGTGTGAAGAGGCCAAATGCAGAAAAACAAGGGGTGATGGGTCAATTTGAGGAAGGCAGACAATCTGCAGAAAGATTATTCAGAACAAACATATTTCCCCCGCACCAGACTCCAGCTCCTACCATCCGCCGGATGATTTTTGCCTTGCATTTTTAGGACGGACGGCCTTAGACGGAAATAAATCTTCATATTTTTCAGCCAGATTAGGTTTGAAAGGGGTTTTGCAGGGACGAGACGGTATATTTCTAGAAGATAAATTGGTGTGTTATCTGCAGACAGGCCTGCTGTGGATGGGCTCCTTCTCCACATTTCAATTTGTCTCACAGCTTCGCACCGCATGATCGCCCCTGATTGATCTGAAATTGCATGTGATTGGCTGCGCGTGTAAAGGTGTTGTTTTCGTTTCCCTCCTCGCCTCCTTTGTTTCTGTCGACAGGAAGCAGGGCCGCGTCATGTAAAGCACTTTCACGCAATTTTGTTTGCAGCAAAAATCCCAGATTAAATCAAAGCTTTTGTCTGCCTTAGAGGCATGTTGGAACTGTTTGTTTGTGACTATGCAACAAATCAAAATGCTTTTATAGTGAAAGTAATTTGAGCTGAAAACATGAACAACAATGAACAGCAAATTGTGTTGTGATGCACAACTAAAATAAGGAAATCAGTCTTTTTTTAAGGTTTGTGGATATGTAACAAAATACAGACACTTCCAGCAATGTAAATCATTCCTGAACATCAATTTGAATTTGAGCTGCTTTAGAATTGACCAGTAATTAGGAGTAGAGCTGCAACAATTATTGATTAATTGATTATTTTCCAACTTCTACATTACATCTCCAGCTATTTTGATAATCAATAATCATTTTGAGTCATTCTTAAAGAGAATGACAGGCTGAACTGAGGGACTTCAAAAGGGGCCGGTATAAGATAAATAAGGAATTTTTCCTGTAAATCATGCAAAGATATAAATATACACCCGGGAATATACAGGATTTATCCCTTCTAAATATGTTTTTTTGCACATCTAAATGTTTATTGATGTACTTGTCAACAACTATATCTCCTGTGGGCACCCATTCCTACTATTTAAACAGATAATGAATGACAATATAGCAAAACACAATTTTATACAAATATGAAATATGTCTTCATAGAGCTTATAACATTAATAAACACTTTAACGTGTCCATGAGTGTTTTATAGGTTCTCTGGTGGAGTTTTTTGTTTGAGGCTCAGAATACTGAGCTTGTTAGAGGATCAAACAGCTGCAACACTGGACATACCAGAGGTTTTTCTGTGAGATATTGCGATGTTGAAGATTGTCAGAGTGACAGCAGTCAGATCTGACAGACGTTGGACTGTAGATTTGTGAATAAATGAATAATATGTACTGAAAGTATCCAGGAGGCTCAGCTGTCATGTGCCAGTTGTCAAATCCTTCTTGAAGTATCAGTCATTCCCCAGGCTTTCCTAATTGTCTCCAATCTGAACTCTTTAAAAAGATAAAACCAGAACTTTAAAGCTACAATATGTATTTTTTTCAGATTAAAGTTCAATGTTAAATATTATGATATGCAGTTTTATTATCACAATGTTTCAGCATTTTTTATAAATTAATAGTACTTTTTCTTTAATTTAAACTAATTTATGGTAACTCAGGATACGTATATTAATAATTCCTGTGTGCAAGCCTTCACGGTGTACATGAGTAGTGTTGTTGTTTTGTTTTTTTCCGTTTTAAGTCACAATTTTACAGTACAATTCAATAAATCTTGGTAGATTTTAAACTACCTTTAATCGGATTAAGGATTTTAGCAGGGACCGGATCTAGAGCTTAATCCTCTTTTGCGTAGTGTTGCCATATGGTGACAATTACTTTATTTTAATTTTTGTCAAAAACTGTGATAGAAAATCTATGTTTTTACAGTTAAGCATGAAAAGGAGAATTTTATTTGGGAAGGACAGACAATTTATGAGGTCACATGACCAGGATATCCTGTTGCTCATGGACATTTGACATGTGAGCATCACTGTCTCACAACTGAAGGTTGTCTTTTATCTAGAATTTGAGAAAATTTTGAGAAAAAGTTGAACAGGAATTTAATTCAATTGTGATGTTCTAAATTTTTTTCTAATATGCTAAAATAGATTTGCTGCCATATGGCACAAATATGCAAATATGTAAAATTCCTAGTGCATACAACCTGATGGAGGCTCATTGACTTCATCATCAAATTATCCTGAGACTATGTTTAATTTTTTTAATATTTATTGAATGTAACTATTATTTAGGCCATTTTAAATAATAATAAAAATAAAAAAAACAAAAACAATCAGAACATTTTTTTACAATGCCTAAGTCATATTTCATGCAATAGAGGGTTAGGTTATCAGAGCAACAAGGTGAGCTAGCTCAGTTAGCACCATCGCTACCTGTGTTAAAACACACATTGTTAATGTGAAGCTGTCTGTAAAAAAATAAAATAAAAACATCTGTATGTCTGGATCTTAAGTTACTAATAGTTAAAGACAGCAGCATTTCCCATGATGCCATGCTGCATCATGAGGCATCAACTCATTCTTTGTTATTTACACAGACCAATAGCAGCCAAGAAAATGACGCTGTGCATTTAATATTCTCGTCAGGTAATTATTTCTGAATTAGTTTTTAATGTGAACAAGACTTTTAATTTCTATTAGTTTGATCTGAGAAGAAATTCACAAAGCAATACTTTTTGCATCCGTGGCAGCAGAGAACAGCAATTACACACACAGCTGCTGTCACAAGTTGAGAAAAAACATTTGTCCCATGTCTTATAGTATGAGCCAGGCCTGAGATTTCATCATTTTAGGGGCAGGGCTACTTGCCCTTTTGTGTTATGTTTTTTTTGAGGACACAAAAGCCAAAAGCCAGGGCACCAAGACCATTATTTAATTAAAAGTACATTTTTCAGACCACAAACACCATTATGCCAGAGTTTCCCACAAAATGTTGAGATAAAAAATTAAGATGTTATATCTTTAGCGGCAGGATATGGACAAATTATGCTCTATATGCAATATTGAAGCTAAACATTTCTATTGATACGATGTGGCTATGATTTCACACTACAGCTTTTGATGAAGTCTCCTGCTTGGGTGGTGATAGATTGGTATAATACTTATGTACGTACATGTGGACAAAACAAAATGTGCAAAAAGTGAACCACTGTGAATACTTTCCAGATGCACTGTATAAAGAAATCTGTCATGAGCTAACATCAGCTCAGTCACTCAATCAATCAATCAATCAAATCTATAATAGTCACAAGTCATCAGAGTGTAATCACAGTGGAAATGTAGCTTGGGCCCAGAGTAGAAAGCAACCTGTTGAGAGCGGTCTGAAGCTGTTGCTCTTTGCTAATCGGGATCACATTCGCACAAGTTCACCTCATTATTTGAAACTTTATAATCTTATATATGTAACAAGAAATACAGAAAAATCTCCAGATCTTAAAGTTTCATCTGGTTTTATTCATCTCCTCTAATCTGATTTTTCCTGCCCACGCTGGCTTCACGTATGCAGCCAGAGAGCATCATGGCAAGGCATTATCACCTTTGAGCGCTCAATATGTTTGTTCAATCCAAACAATTATCTCCCGCAGTGAAATAATTGCAACACCTCCAGTTATTTTTTTTTTTTATCCCTCCAAGAGAGTCAGGAGCAGATATATTTCCATCTTAATAACTCACGCCTGGGGAAAAAGCTCATGGCCACTTAAATGTTGACATTAGATTCCATTGTTGCTAATTGTTTTTTCAGGTGTTACAAAAAAAAGTGTTGACTTAGAGTGTGTGCTTAATGAAGTTGAAGATATTGCCCCCACGTTCACATCTTCTCCCTCCACTAATAAAATTAGGTTTCTTAACAATTTTAATTTTATAATTTTTTTTTGCACAGCAGGCTGTATTCACACAGAATCAGGCACCTTCCTGCAGGGCTGTGCTGAGGTGGAGGTGTGGCCAAGTTAATTTGTGTTAAATTCTCATTTCTTTTAACTCATTAACCACCTTCATCTCTACCGCTGCTTCATTCACTTTGTAGCTCGCTTGACCACCGCTGCTCTCTCTTTTTTTTCTCTCGTCTCTTTTTAAAAGAAGCCGACAGCAAAGCCTTTTACCGCTTTTAACTTCTACTCCGTATGTTTACTCTGAGACAACTGGAAGATGAAATATTTAAATTTGTAATGTAGTAATATCTGATTACATGTTTCCGATTAATCAGATCAGCAGTTATGGGTGGGTGTAATGTTGCATGTGGGGTGGGAAACACTCTCAGGAAGCAGAGGCGTATGTGTCGAAGATTTGTTTATTCAGGAAATCTCATTAAGATCAAGATGAAGATAAGATCAAGAACCGATTTGGCAAAATACAAGCGTGCATGCATCGCTCAAGAAGCAGAATTGTTGGTCTGAGGATACATTTTCCTTTTATAGAAACTGTATTCACAAACCGTGATTTCATATTTGTTGGGTGGATTTTACCTACATTTACTTAAGTGCTGTTTTTAAGTACAAATTTGTTGTACTTTACTGTACTCAAGAAATATTGTACTTTTTATTCCTTCCAGGTTGTGTATTCTTGAAGATGATATTATTAGATTTGATGGTATTAAACCAAAATATGAGAAAAAGAGTTATAAATAAATACAAATAATGGAAATGACACAACTCTAATATTCTGCTCTAATATACTGTTTGTGTAAAGTTTGTTTTCACTTTCATCTTAAATTTGCATAATTTTTGACCTCACAACTACTTTGGAGCCAATTGAGGGCCAGTATTAGACTCGTGATTCCAGACAATTAGAAATGCTGGATTTTTAATGGAGTGGAAGGAGATATTAGAACCTATTTTCAAGGATTGTTAACATGGTGGAAACATTTTGTCAAGTCAATTTTAGTTGTACAACACAACATCCCCTGTCCTTAGACCCTCGCATCGGACAAGGAAAAAGTCCCGAAAAACAAAACCTTTAACAGGGCGAAAAAGAAAATAGAAGAAACCTCAGGATAAGTAACAGAGGGGGGATTTGTATGGATTTTTACATGCATAGGCGTAAATCCTGGGGTGGACACAGGTGGACACACACCCCCCTCCCTTCCCCAAAGTTGTTCCCCAAAGAATCTTTAATCTGTAATCTGTAAACATAAATAAGTATATATTTTGTTGAAATAATAAATTAATGCACAACACAAGCGCTACTAAATATAAAACAATGAGTTTCTTATTTGTTGAAAAATTATCACCCGCCTTCGCTTCAACATTTTTTCTGCAAGTTAAGATCAAACATAACTACTATTATTACTTTAATACCATTTAATACCATTTGAACATGTTGAGGGCTCAAACCTGTAAGACAAGTTGCAAATTAGAAAGAGAAGAAGATAGAGCTTCTTCTACATGAAGGGAATCTAACACAACAGCACTTCTCCTAGAAGGGGACATGAATGTGTATATTTAATATGCAAATGTCATCACAATCCAACCAATCACTGCTTAGACATTTATTGTGGAAATGTGTAAGGCTAAAAACAACTTAATTACTGCATAAAGCGTATACATTCTACTAACAACATGCACATATGTTGCTTGTTTTCGAATAATTTTCCTAATGAGATTTTGTTGATATTTTTCTATTGCACATCGCTGGCCTGCGGCCACTGAACATGTGGGTGAGGGGATCAATTCCTTGATTGATACTTCATAAGACTCCAGTCTTCTATAAAAGGCACAAAGGAAACGCACACGCAAAAATTCTGCTGCTGCAGAGGGTTACGCTTCCCGTGGTCTGGTGTTGCACACGGCCGGCTAATAACAATAATGAGACTTAGAGGAAAAATAGAAGCTAATGAGTATTTTTCCGTCACCGGGGCAGACCTTAGCCTCGCTGTGATGTTTTCCCACCGGGAAGCTGTATCCGAATAGCCGGAGAGCTCACGCTTTTCAGGAGAGCAGCAGGAGCTCCTATAACCTGATTGACTGACTGATCAATTAAAGTCCTGCGTGTTTGAAATGACTGATACGAGGGGAAACTGATTGACACCCGGTGGTTTAAAAATAGGCCCTCCCCGGCAGCCGTGATGGAGGCTGAAACCGGAGGCTCGCAGGTTTTCCCTGCAGAGTTTTTCGTCTTCGTGTGCAGAGCAGCCGCGGAGTCGTCTTAACGCTCCCTTTGAACATTTCAGGTTTATTTGGATTCAGCCTCACATCCGGGTTGACAAAAGAGAATTAAAAGAGGCAAAACAAAATGGGAGCTGATCAATTATTCATGAGCCGCTCCCTCCCCCTCCTCTTTTGAAGTTGATTCCCTTTCACCCCCCCTCCCCTCACTTGGGACTTGTCTGTTTTTCCCTCTCTTTCTTGTCCTCCTCATCCTTCCGTGTGTTTGGGATGTTGAATGTTCTCCCTCCTCCCAAAACCCTCAGCCCTCTGAAGAGTCCATACTTGTCTCAATTTGAGCGATTTGTTTACCTTGTGCGACGTTGGGTTTTTTTCCCTCTGGTGACGACGTCCTCTGGGATTAAACCAGATATTAGTCCTGACAGCAGGGAGGAGTGATGACAGCCAAACACTGCTGATCTTCTCTCTCTCTTTCTTTTTGTGTGTGTGTGTCTCTCTCTACCCGTTCCTTCAGATCTCACGAATCGGCCTGATTGTTCACAAAACCAAATCGCAGGATTTCCAGGTGCTGGCAGGCTCAGCAGGGTTCCTCATGGCTGCCTATTGTGTCGGTAAGAAGCCTAAAAACAGGACAAACGCTGCTGTTGTTCCTCACAGGGAGCGGTCGCTACCTCCCAGTTTTGTTTTCTTTTCATCCAAAACCAAAGTGGAGAAGTTGACTTTGTTGTGCTGTGCAGGGAGAATCTTTCATTTCAGGTTCCTGCTGTCGTATGTCAAGTTTTATTGTGTTTTGTTGTTGTTTTTTTTTGGTGTTTTGGTCATCGGTGACAAACTGCTCTCTGTCAGACGTCCCTCTCGTGATCCGGGGTCACTTCCTGCAGTCGGCTCCCATTACACTCACACTTCAGATGAAACCCAGCAGCTCCCTGAAGGGACTGTGTGTTCCCAGCTGCTGAATGTGCAGCATGTTAGGGACGTCTTCCTGGTTTTCATTTACACAGGCTACGTATCCTAAACCTGTCCTCAACAACTTTATTATTATTTCTATTATTATTATTATTATTAGTAGTAGTAGTAGTAGTAATAGTAGTAGTACAGATGATATTATTTTATTAGTAGTAGTATTAGTATTGTTATTATTGGCATTATTATTGGGCCTTTATTGCATGAAATATTACTCTTTTAATGTTTTATCACTCAAAATGGTCTAAATTATATATATATATATATATATATATATATATATATATATATATATATACTCAATCGATGAAGATGGAGAACAGAATTTAACCTCTGAAATGTTTTACAGAAAACCGTAAAACAGAGGAAACATTATTAGATAAAACACTAATTCATTCATAGTGATAACAAGTGAGAAAAATCTGTTGAAACATTCCTACTTGCATGGACACATACTCTCACCGGACACAAATTGACATCTATTCATATTTTTTGCGTTGATTTATATGACTGGTTTATAAAAAAAGGAACACAGCATCTTAAGAACCAGATTTTTAAGTTGTTGAACACAAATCCATATTTCCAAGATTTTACAGGACAAGTAAATCAACATCACCTCTGAGTATCACCACATCACCTGTGTCCAAGAGACGCTCAGATTATGTTTAATCAGTTTCTTGCCTTATCAGCGGTTTTAGCTTGATACTTATCAGCCCAAGTTTAGCAGAGTCCTCTCATCCTGCGGGAAACATTTCATCCTTTATTTGAAGTTGCAGTGAGTCATAAAACATCAATGATCTCTCACAGCCGCGTTATGAAGTGATATCTTCTACCTTGTTGGTACGTCGGCCACGTGCGGCGTACTGTAAGCTCGGATTAGATAACACGTTAGGGAAAAGGCATCAATATGATGTGCAGGAACATAATGAATCCCACTGGGATACGAAGGAGTGAGGTCTGCATAATTTTTAAGCTCCCAATAAATAATTGTATTCTCTTTTTTGACAAGGCAATGTTTCAATCTGTAAGATCTTCCTCAGGTAAATGTACAAAAAAACAGAGCAGGCCTCTTCTAATAGAGGAAGCAATCAAGTCCAATCATTGTCAAAGCCCACAAGGATCCACAGGATGGGAGAACCCCAGAGGACAGAAACACCTGACATTCAGATCAGGGAATCACGTTGCAGCATCTCTGCTCTCAGAAATAAATTAGGTCACTTTATGTTTCTTACTAATGTGTACATACAGTTACTATTACACTATATCATTAGTAAGTAGCTGCATTAATATGTTATCTACCTGATAAGAAATGAAATGACATAAAGCATAAATGCTGTAAACCCAGTCTACTCAAGAAAAGAAAAAAAGTGTATGTATGTATATACATCACTTTATATATATATATATATATATATATATATATATATATATATATATATATATATATATATATATATAGGAAAAAAAGATAAAAATAAATGTAGTAGAATAGTAATGTAAAGATACCTATAGTTTAATCTGTAATGATACTGGTTAAAAGCCAGTATTCAATATCTTAAGAGGGAAAAGCATCCAAATTCATCATGAGTAAATACTCATAGTCATCAGTCCCAATTAATTACCGAACAGGTTTCCAGTAGGTGATTATAATTCTACTTGATTGATGCCTCTATCAGAAAACTCTGTTCTCTTTTTTATTTGCCTGAGAAAGCTATTACAGTTTGAAATGTCAAAAAATGATTTATTGGGAGCCAAAAAAATGTGCAAACTTCACTCTCTTCTATCCTCGGTGAAAAACTTTTTGTCTTGTACCTGAATACCTGGAGGTGTGCACCCTTGGTCCCTCCTGTTCACTCACTCACACACACACACACACACACACACACACACACACACACACAGCTCTCTGATCTTTGCTCCCTGACATGTTCGTATCTCCATATCTGACGTATAGCAGTAATTGGCTGTGTGAGTTACTGACTGACAGCTGATTGATATGATGTGTCCACGCCGGGTGTTCAGCAAGTTTTCGTGTCCAAATTCATACTCTGAACACTCCGCACCATGATGGCTTGCGGGGCGGGCTGTCCGCCTGTCAGTCATTCCATGACAGATAGCTTTGAAGACAAAAGGAGGCATCTCACTCACATCCACAGCTCCTCTGTGATGTTTCCAAAACTGCAGAGAAACGTTAGCTCGTCTAGACGAGGAAAAGCTGCAGAGCTGTTTCTGCTGTCAAAGTGAAGGTGCTACTATTCTCACAGAAGTAAGGAAGTCCCATCTGTCTCATTCTGATTTTGGTTATTTTTTTTTCTAGGTTTACATGATTCTAACTCATTTTGAATTTGAATTTCCCTCATATAATTCCAACACAAAATGATCAGAAACTGTCATTATTAATCATAATATACATGGAAAAGGTATATTTTGTATTGTGTTATTGTCCCAAGTAATTTACCAAAAAGTGAAACAATTTACCTGATAGCACCCTATTACTTTTTTTAAATCATCCGTCAGTCAGCACCGTTAGAGGTACAGCTGCTGTCAGCGGACTGATCTGCGTGGTGATCGGCCACAGAAACGTAAATCAGACAGAAGATCCGCCCAGCAGCAGCCGCAGGCCCATCAGTCCGTGACAAACAACTCCAAGGCCACGGACGAAGGCTGACACTCCGCTTTTCTCCGACATCATACACAGAAAATGAGATGTCAGACTGAAAGGCCATGATATCTTGTTGCCTGAAAATTTATCTAGCTCTGTGAATAAATAAATCAAAAAAAAAAAAAAAAGAGAGAGACCATATAAAGCGCAGCTGCTTACTGGTCTGTCAGCAGAGAAAAGGAAACAGAACGGAAGGGCAGACAAACCTCGCGTGTTGACACTCGCCGTAAATCATTTCTGTCTGTGCTGATAAATGAAATGTAAAACTAGCAGAGAGATGGATGGATTTATTTAAGAGGAATATATGTTCAGTTTAAAATCAGGCAGCAGACATCCCTCAGTCCTTCCTGTTGGGTTTTATCTTCACTTGTTTGAACACTGAATTCTGTCCACATGTCAGTCTGATTACACAGCAGCTGCAGGATCACACGGGTCTCTGCAAGTTAAAGGAGAAATAACAGAGCTCCTGTAAATAACTGTGATGCACGCTAATGTTTTAATGCAAAACGGCCCAATGTATTAAATTCATAACTTTTGTTGATGATGTATAAGTCGCAAGTATGATGTGGAAATTTGCATCCTCCAGTGGACATTAATTGAGGAGGAACTAGGAGACATTTTGTGTCCAGCAGTTATCCTTCCTCTTGTGTTAGGGTTGCAAGATTAAGGTTAAATGCATAAAACAACCACGTTAATTTGTTTGTTGCATTAAGGTTTTTTGACTTTGTCAGGTTCCTCTAGGTCAATAATATAAAACATTTTTTTCAATAAATTCTAAAAGGCTCTGCTTGAAATTATGACCTTTGTGTTGTTGGGGTCGGTTTTGACACACAGTTTGACCCAGTTATAAAAATATGACTATAAAACAGTAATTAAATAATAAATAAGAAAATCAGCCAACAGCCAGCTCTTCTCCCAACCATTTGAGCTTCAGGGGCTTTTCATGGTTAAGGAAACCTAACAAGGTAATGAAGAGATGAGAAACAAGTTGGTTAAAAAAATAATTTTTAGTGTATTTTACAGCTGATTTAAGACATGGGTGAAAACCGACCTGTTAACATAAGGAGTGGAAACAGCAAACTAACACAAGAGGAAGGTTAAATGGTTGAAATTGACAATATTTTCATGTTCTTAGATGTTTAAACATGGGGGAATAAGCAGGTATCATCAAGGATTTTGTCAAAGTAATTGAGGTTTTCAGCAATAAAACAAAGATTATTTCTTATTTTTATTATTTGTGTGTGTGTGTGTGTTCAGGTGCGGTAGGCGGAGTGTGTGCGCTGGCCAACGTGCTGGGCAGGGAGGTGTGTGAGTTGGAGCGTCTGTGTGTGTCCGGCCGCTGGGAGGAAGCCAGAGTCCTGCAGCAGCGCCTGATCGAGCCCAACGCCGCCGTGAGTACCATCTGCTGAACCATCGCTTTTATCCGTCGCGCCTCGAAACAAATGCTGCTCAGCCTGCTCACATCCACGCTGCCACAAATAGTCACTAACTCAGGTTTTAGTCACAGGGATGTTTGTGGGAGGCAGAGCCGATCTGCTTCTTACTGAAAGCTGCAGGCTTCTCTGCTGCTGAGGTTCACACGCTGAAAGATTTTGGTTCATTTGCTTTATTCATTGATACCAAGAAAAAGTTAAGTTTTTTCATTTGATAAACTCTGTCCAGAGACAAGTAAGCTTTCCTCTCAGAGGAATTTACCATTTGATACTGATGACGTAATCCATAAAATTTAAATATTAACCCTCTTTTACATGAAATATTATTTAGACACAGTAAAACATGTTTTGAATGTTTTTATTACTTAATATCACCTTAATAATAGATATATTTAAAAACATATATATAAGATAAAGTTGTGGCAAGTTATGGCAAAACATGGCAACACTATGCAATAGAGGGTTAAAAGAGTCAAATTAATTAAAAGTGCTCTCATTAAACTATTTCATTATATCTTTAAGTGGGACATTTTCCTTTAAAGATCGTTTTAGATCAAATATTTTACCCTGGAATGACTTAACATAACTAAATAAAGACATAAAGATCAAAATGAGATTTAACCCTTTAAATCTGCTAAACAAATGATCGAAAACACACAAAACACAACAAAAAGTACAGTCCCGCTGTACATGACACCAGGGTCAGGGTTAGTAGCATTGGTAGGTCTATAGGATAGGTTTCTATCCAACCTTTTAGAGATCTGGTGTAAATTTTAGCGACAAGCAGCAATAAATTAAAATTTAAAAATTTAAAAAGCATGTAGAGTGTTGTATTAACCGTCTTAAGAAGCTCAGACAGACGCTAAATGAAAGCGAGGTTTGCATTTATAAATACCACAAAATGAAATGTCAAGAGTTTTGTGCGGCATGATCCTCGGAGCCATGTGAGAAAACATCTCTTAATAATTTGCTTCAGGCTACAAACATGTCTGTAAAGGTGAGTTAAATGTCAGTGGTGTAACAGCATCAATCCTCCACACGCTGCATCATACAGACCCAGCTCCAGTCTGAACCTGGTCTGAACGCAACTCTCCAGCCAGACAATTGATGACAATCAGTGAACGTGTCTGATTTTAAGTGTCGCTGATGATAAAGCTTTGAAACCGCACTGCAGTTGGGTCGGGGGTGTATGGAGACTGATTGGAGCTCTGTGTTGCTAGGTGACCAGGAAGTTGGGAGTGCCCGCCCTCAAGCAGGCGATGGAGTGGTTCGGTTTCCATGGCGGCGCCTGTCGATCACCTCTTCAGCCGCTCAGAGAGGCCGAGACTCAGCAGCTGAGACAGGACTTCACATCCAACGGCTGGATGTGAACTTTTAACACTTGAGATGAAATATTCATGGATGTGCTGCTAATAGCCAACATTAGGCTACAAGCGGTTTGACAGAAACAAATTAACATAACACAGCTTAACAGCTTCCTGGAGGAAAATATAACAATTAAGCTTTGGGAAAAGATAAAAACTTGAACAAAGTGCTTGGATCAAGAATCAGTGCATCACAGCAGATTATCTGAGGGTCAATGGTTTACTAATATAGACACATGTTTTCCAGCTGTTGTCAAATATAGTGTTAAAACTGAAGCCCCATAGCTGTCCTCTGATTTACTGGTACTCTTTTTTTTTCTTCCTTATTTAGTCTGAAACAACTACCAGTGTCCAGCAAGTTGTCCTTGTTATTCATATAAATTCAATGTAATTTATAAGACAAGATGGAAAAAAACCTTTAAAATAAAGTGTTTTGAATCCTGTGTGTGTGTTACACTGAATATAATATATTAGAAGTGTGCAAAAATAAGGTTGTTGCTGGAAACATTTTAAGAACCACAGATCTTTATGCAGGTGGTTTGGGTGAACAAACTACTCAAAGAATAAAGTGCAGGATCTGACTGTTATAGTTTATTTATGTGCAACATTTCAATTTAGTCAAACCTACTTGACTTAAGAATTCTACTACTCACAATAGGTTAGGGACACTGATTTATTGGATTTCATACATTTTTGGATAATAACTATTAAACTACCCTGCGACCCTAATGAGGAATAAGCAGGTATAGAAAATGACTGACTTATTGTGAATAGTGTAATATAAATGTATGATGGTGCTGACCTCATCCAATCAAACATCAGATTTTACAGGATCGCTTCAAATAAAATATGTGCATCTATCACCAGAACATGGTTATAGAGTTATTGCAACTTTACCTACATAAGGTCTCACATTCAAACAAAGCAAATACACACTTTTTGAACCTGATATCCACACACACACATTCTACATCTGTGACATTGCTCCAATAACAGTAGACCCACAGAGAACAGGCCAGGTGTGGGTTTTATATGATGCGAGGGGTTAGCTGGTAGCTGGAAATCACTTAAAATGTATTCAAACAGCATCTTAATTAATTGAATGAATAAACGTTTTATAGGAAGAGAAAGGAGAGGCATTTTCAAGATTTAACAGCTTTTATATTCACATGCACAGCAGATGGCAACACTGATGGCAGTGAACATTTGGCTTCTTTGAGCTCCACTTCCTGTTAGAGAAGGTATTTATTACAAATATTTACCGTTTTAAAAAAGGGGAGAGTAATAAAAGATAAGAGAGAGACAAATTAAAATATTGTATATGAAAATATGTGCAGATGCAGAATTGCACATAAATAAATACAACAGCGTGTTGCACATGAGTGACGATTGTCTAACATGGAAGTGTGTGTGTGTATGAGAGAGAGAGGCCATGTGTGTGTGTGTTATGTATGTTAACAAAGTGGTAGAGTTGAGCCGTCTGATGGGTTGCAGATGTGTCTCTGACTTTGCTGGATCTTACTCTGATGCTTCTGTTCCAGTCACGTTTTCATGTCAAAGAGCCATAACTGACACAAATTAGACCACAGTCTAATACAGGTGATGAAATTCCTTTTAGATCTTTTATTACAGAAATTATAAAACCCATGACAGCGTCTTGCCTTCTATATCTACTATATAAAAACATGTTTTTTTCACTGGAAGCCCCAGTGTTCTATACTGAGGTGAGTCCTTGATGATTGTTCCAGCTGTGCTTCTGTGGATGTAGAGGTCATGCTTGGATGAAAGTTCACATGTGCTGATCCATCACTTCAGGTCAACTCATATTGAAAAAAAACAAGCTGAAAAAACAAACATATAAAAGAAAGATTCTATGCAGACAAGTACAAACTGCAAGGCCAGAGTGAAACATGGAACATGACCTTCTTATGATCATAAAGCAAATCAAATCTCATTTTCAATGATATGAGATATATTCCCGTTCGGATCTGACTGTTTCAAAGCTTCTGTCTCTGAAAAATTGCTAATGTGATCAGGGAAATGCTTCTTCTTCAACTGAAGAAGCCTTTCGGATGAAAGGTGAAACGTCTTCAAGCTCAAAGAAAAAGTCCAGTTGCCTACTTTTTAAAAACCCCTTGACTACAATGACCTGGATGAGTGAGAATCTACACAGACATCTAATGTGATCAGATTCACCTAAGATTCAATGACTTTGAACACAAAGAGGATTTCATTGTATTAATTTACACACAATTTTCTGTGTTTTATTCAACCTTTCTACATTCTTGGTGTTCCCAATCTGAGCATTAGAAATGAATGGAGACCAGAGTTAATGTAAGAAATTGAACTCAGATACAGCTACATTTGTTAGATGGGCACACATACACACACATGGTTTCAAAACAAATGCCCTTGGTAACTATGACCCAAAGTAGTCTATGATAAATAGTATATCTGATTATTTCTTAAATATTCCAGAAATTGTGATTTTTCAGAACTTAAATTCTAGATGTATAAGTTCACATCAGTGAGACAGTGAGACATAAATAACAAATAGAAGTTCAAAGCTTGTAATGTTCATAAGAAGTTATGTTGATAAAAATAAAACAAAACACAACTGGAGGTGATAAGTTATGTATTATTACAGTTTTTATGAGTCTTAATTTGACCATGAACACCAAATTGATTAACTTGAAACAAACACAAAAGAGGTTTGTGAGCAGTACTTAGACACTGGTCACAAATAGCACTAGTGCCCTTTTTCACAAATGATTAACAGTCCTCTCACCTACTCATGTGTGGGTCATCAGCATATTGTTTCTTTTGATTAGTTTAACCTGTCAAAACAAGCACCTGACCCGAAATATGCTCTTCAGCTGCAGCATTTTTTACTTTCTACACTACCTCTTTGCTAAAAAAAACCCAATGATTATTGAAGCTTATTGAAGCTTAAGGAAAACATAATGATAGAAGAGGCTAAAAAGGTCAGTACAACTGCAGTGTTGGGGGGATAGTGACTGAATGAACAAGCCTTTCAGATTACATTGAAGACTTTGGAAACTAATTGAAAACATACCGGTTGATGGAACTTTAACTGTTATAAGTTCCACTTCTACTTCGGCCTAGTTGTTCAAGGATCTCTGATACTACAGGGTGAATTATTTTCATTGTTCATCTTTCAAAGGGTAGAGACAGTGCTTCAGATTTCTTCCCATTGAACTAAATAAAGAAACACCAGCAATAGAAATGATTTCATCATTGTGTGTATTCATGTCAGAGACTGTGAGGAGGAGTATGGACATTTTTTATATTCTTTGAGGTTACTAATTCATTATTTTCAACTTTCTTTTACAGCATTTGTCATGTTTTCATCACTTGTAAAACATTCTGACCCCTGTGGCCCTGGAGCCTTGATGAAGTTCCATCAATGTAATTTCAACAGTTTAAAGGATCGTAATTCAAAGCTCTTTGTTTAAATAGAAAAAGAAAAGAAACTGTAGATGCTGTAATTGGTTTCCTTCATCTTTGTCTTGAGTTGTAGTTGCCAGACGTGGCCACATGGAGGCGGCACGCCCTGCCGTGCTCGCTGCTCTGCGTCAAGGGCATCCCTTTGCTCTTATTGGACCTGCAGGGTGAGTGATGCCAGTGCTGCTGGTGGGCACGTGTGTGTGTGTGTGTGTGTGTGTGCGTGTGTGTTTCCCCTGATCCGGCTTCCAGTGGCAGGCAAGTGGCGAGTCAGCAAAAGCTGCCCTCAGCACTGCAGCGTCACGGAGGATAGGGGTGACGATGGAGACATGGAGAGGACATCAAGTCAAAACCTCCCTCTTTCTAGCTCATACACACACACACACACACACACACACACACACACACACACACACACACACACACACACACACACACACACACACACACACACACACACACACACACACACACAGTTCCCCCTGCAACTAATCATCCCTCCAAACAGTTTGCCATCTCGTCTTTCTTCCATCATTCCTCCCTGCTCTTGCTTTCAGTTTCCTCTTCCTCCTCCCTCTCTTCTCCTCCTCCTCCCTCTCTCCTCCTCCTCTCCTCCTCCCAGCCCTTCAGGCGATGTGGTGACCTCTCTGTGTAGTGCAGCATGTAATGCCCAGTCCCTCTTTCCCCTTCTCTCTGTTTCTTTCTCATTTGGCGGCACTTCAGATTAAGACCAAGTTTTAAAAAAAATTCCTTCCCTTCCTTTCTCTCCTCCATCATCCTCTCCTCTTTTGTTGCTTTCTATTTCGGGCCTCCTGAAATGCTGATCCCTTTAATATGTGCAGAAATAATGTGTGTTTTGAAAAACAACAATACACTAATGCTACATGTGTAAACTTTCTCTTCATTCTATTCACAAATATCAGGAATCTGTCAGAAAAGTATGTGGACAGTTATGATTTTTTTTTCTAAAAAAAAAAAAAAAAAGACTCTCCACATCAGAATATGTGACACGTGTCCATTGACAAGATGCTGAACACCTAATTGCAGCTGATGATGGAGCACCTTGCATGGCAGCCACCACCATCAGCGTGTGTGTGAATGTGTGAATGTCAACATGTGGTGTGAAGCGCTTTGTGTGGTTGCAAGACTAGAAAGGTGAAATCTGAATGCAGTCCATTCACTTTATCATTTACAGGTGCACTTTACATTTACAGAAAGCAGGACCCTGCTTACTGCTGGAATAATGATTCTTTTTGACATTTCCTAATGAGGATGGACTGATAGAAACATCATAAACTAAGACATTTTAAAACCACAAGCATTAACCCTCCTGTTTTGTCAAATTGATCCGTTTTAAAGTTTGAAGACCTAGGATCTAGGAAAAATGTTTATTTCAAAAGTAATAAAGTGGTAAAACATAAAAAAAGGTTTGAACATGTATTTTTTGTAAGAAAATCAAATGAATTATCCTAATTAAACCATTACCTGTTATAGAGGTTAGGAACACATTTGCACTAAATGTTAGGAGAATAGTTAGTAATTGAGTTAGTAATAAAATATTAACAATACTTGTTAGGATTTTTTTTTTTTTTTTTTTTGGGGGGGGGGGGGGGGGGTTAATCTTTTGGATAATTAAACTTTAAATTGAACTTTGATGTTGGGTGTTAATTGACCACAGCTATTCCGGGTTACTCAAACGATGGTTTTGAAGTTAAGTTCTTTCCCCCAAATACAAAAAAAAAATAATTCTTTACCTCGTTTTTGTTACACAGGCACAAGAAATCACCTCCCCCAAACTGTTACCACAATATTGCCTAAATTATTAATTGTAATAATAATTGTATGTTGCAGCATTAATATTTTCCATTTTTTTGGACCTAAGTGAAAAACATGTCCACATACTTTTGGTGATACGGTTCATGTTGATGTTGTCTGATGTCTTAGTGCTTTGATGAGCATCTTGGTGCAGAAATCCCTGTTTGCCTGTTTAACAGGAAACAAATTTGATCTGTGATCAAATTACTGTCTTTATGTTTGTTCCGTTGTTCCAACACAAACTGATAAATGGGAAACCAAAGTATGAGTTCAGCTCTATCAAAGCTGCTGATGGACTCAGATCTTTACTTGAGTAAAAGTAGAAATATGTTAATATGTTTAATTGATAGTATTTGAGCATATTGTAAAGCATCTTTGGCCACCTGGAAAAACACTATATAAATCTGATTATCTATCAATCTATTATTATTATTATTATTATTGGAAATATCACTTAAGTATAAAATACAGATTTATTATCAGCAAATGTACTCAAAGTATCAAAAGTACTCATTATGCAGACTGTGTCATATTATTATAGTACATTATACTATAATAGACTACTTTTAATCAATAAATACACGTGAGAGCATTTTAATGATTTAGTTTATCAAGTTGGAGGTCATTTGAGATACCTTAGGTAGATTAATAATATTAGTACTGGATCATAATATTTGGCAACTACCACACAAAGTGCATAGCAAATTAAAATTAATAGAGTATTAATTAATTAGTAGAGTATATTAGTTTAAGGTCAAATATTAAAATAAAATCATCTGAAAAACAAGTAAAGCTGTCTGCAATGGTAATGGAGTAGAGAGTACAATATTTCTCTCTGAAATGTAGTGAAGTGGACATATAAAGTAGTATCAGATGGAAAAACTCACATAAAGTACAAAATTGTATTTAAATATAGTTATAGTATAGTTACTTACTTACTACTGATTAAAAACAAATACAGTCAAGTCAAGTCACTTTTATTTGTATAGCACAAAATCACGAATCACAGATTCACCCCAGTGGGCTTTGCAATTTGTACAACAAAAGATCCCCTTAGACACTCACACCGTACAGGGAAAAACTCCTGAAAAAAAAAACTTTAACAGGGGAAAAAAAGAGGAAGAAACCTCAGAAAGAGAACAGGACAACATCAGACCCTCAGCAACCGAAGGATCCTAAACCGATAGCAGCATAACAATGTTCTAGTCCAGCCAGGACCAGCCCTGACTATAAGCTTCTTCAAAACGGAAAGTTTTAACCTGTTCTTAATGTCGGAAGGTTGTCTGCCCCCTGCACTGAAACAGGAAGACGATTCCACAGGAGAGGAGCCTGATAGTTGAAGGCTCTGCTACCATTTTGATTTTAGAAATTCAAAACCTGCATTTAGGGAGCGTAGTGTTCTAGCGGATGTTGGGAACTATGAGATCCTTAAGATAGGATGGAGCCTGACCATTAAGAGCTTTGTAGGTGGGGAGGAGGATTTTAATTCTATTCTTGGTTTCAGGGGAAGCCAGTGCAGAGAGGCTGATACTGGTGAGATATGATCCCTTCTACTAGTGCCTGATCATATACGCACAGCAGCATTCTGGATCAACTGGAGAGTTTTTAGAGACTTTTTGGAGCAGCCTGACAATAAAAAATGCAGTAATCTAGCCTGGAAGTAACAAATGCATGGAAGAGCTTTTCTGCATCTTTTAGAGACAGGAAGTGTCTGACATTTGCTCTGTTTCATAGGTGAAGGAAGGCAGTCCTAGAAATGTATTTAATGTGGTCATATCTTGATCAAAGATGACTCCCAGATTTCTTACAGTGGTGCTGGAGGTCAAGGAGATGCCATACAAAGGAGCTATATCACTGGATATTGAATTTCTCAGGTGTTCAGACCCAAACACAATAACTTCAGTTTTGTCTTAGTTCAGTAGCAGGATATTTTGTCCTTAAGATGCTTGAAGTTTTGCTAGCATGTGGTTTAACTGACAAAGATGGTTGTGTATCATCAATGTAACAGTGGGAACTAATAGAATTTTTGTTTTCTAAAGATTTTACAGATGATCACAGAGCAGGAAGAGACAGAAATAAGTTTTAATCAACTGAGATTCAGATTCTGTCTGTGACACAGAAATAGGTCAGAACAGACATCTGGAAATTCATCACTTCAATGTGAATGAAGATCTTTAGGGAAACTACCTATAAACGCTGCAGTCCAGCTCACTGCTCTGATGCTGCTGCTTATTCCCTGAACCTCACAGGGACGAGAAACCAACGTGAGGTATGAAGGAAACATACAGAGGAGCAGAGGCTTACAAAGATCATGTGCATCATGGAAAGAGAAGAAAGAGTACAAGGTCAAAGAGAGAAAAAAAGACAGTGGGTCGATCAGATTGAGGAATGATGGAGGTTTTTTTTTGAAAGGCTCAGGCAAAAGAAAGAGGGAAAAAACACTTAATCTTTTCATTGGTCTCTCTGCTTTGCTTAGATCCTCACAACACGCCTCGTCAGGATGCAGCCGATGGACTGTGCGCTGCATTTCCGGGCCCATTATCATAATGTTTGTACAGATTAGTCCAGCAAGTTCATAGGCTCTGTTTTCACAGTGAGATTTCATTATTGATGGCGCTTGGCAGCTGGACGTCGGTCCAACAGGAGAACCACAGGGAGTAGGTTAAATGAGCGAAAATGCTCTACTTTGAATATGAAGTGTGTGACAAATTCCTGAACCACATGTACAACTAGTTCAACCGGGCCATTGTAGATCTAAAATTAAGCGTAACTGAGCAGCTGCATGACCTATTTCTTCCCTCAAATGGAGGCTGTTCTCACAAAGACTTTATATTGTACATATCTATTACACAACCTGCATTCCTGTTTATCTGACATAAAGAACTGTCTAGTAAAGGTGGAAACAGTGTGACATTATTGTACAATGCTGCAGAAAATATCAAAGGAACTTGAGTTTCAAAAACTCACTGGCTGTAGACTTGGACTGGTATGGTGACTCATTCATGATAGACCCATATGAAAGGCTCAAAGTAGCTTCTAAAGCATTCATGCAGCATACTTCCAGCACCTTCCAGAAGTGAGTTCATATATTAAATATGTTCCAAACATGACAGATATAAATACACTAGTGTGTCCCACCACATAGCGGATAACCACTTCTGAAATTTGTATAATTGCTGATTTATTGGCACAGGGATTGGTTAAATATGTCAGAAAGAACACTGTAGGTGTTAGAATCACAGCAACATTCAGTCCTATGAGAGTTCATAAGACATCATTTCATCTACTATATTTGTGCGGACCAGCTGTGTTGATGGTGATGTTAGGATTACCTGCAAAACAGCAACATGTTAATAGCAGTTATTGTTATCATGGTAGCATGGTGTTAGCTAACAGTCCTGTGTTAAAACATTGCAAGGACCTGTGTTGTTTAATGCGGTGCTGAGACATTGAACTGCCTGTTCTCCCCAGGAAGGTGGAGGGACAGATTGATGTGTTTCAAAGGTCCCATATTGTAGAAAGTGATATTTGAATGGCTTTTTGGTAATAAGAGCGCTCTATAATTACAGTCCCATGTTTCAAAATGCTCACTCCACAGAGAAATGCACACAGCCGGTAATCAGAAACTGTGCTTTAACTACACAGCCACCGCCTTCAGCCATTTAAATCAGCCAATCAGAGGAGAGGTTCGTTTATATTGAGACAGACACAAAACAACCTGTTTCTAAAGCACAAGAGAGAGGCTTGAAAAGATGATTTATCTTATATCACATTTTACATTACCATGACGTTTGGCACTTAAAACAACAAATATATCTTGTTAGGGATATTAAATGATTAAATAAAACCCTGGAAAAGTGTAAAGTGTTTTATCTATAAAAGCTTATCAGGCACCAGTGGTTCGTAATAGAGACAGGATTTTACAACTCTGGAAAGTTATCACAGTGGCAACTGTTGTCCTTTGCTGCACTGATTGCAGAGTACACTGTGTTACCATTACAAAGCAATTCACCTAGAATGTGCTGGCATTGATGACTGGACAATATTGAGCCTTGCTGGAAGATGTTATGCTGCGTTGCCTCAAAAGTTGAGCCTGGCGCAACTATTTTTGCCGGAAGACCCTGCATTGGCACCTCACTTTTTTATTTTCTGTGTTTAATTCCTGTGGTTCTTGAGCTATTTGCATGAAAAGGCGTTTAATACTCCCGGAGCGAGGACTTTTAGATGGGCAGTGAAACAAATTTAGACCTCAGGTTCCTGGAAAACATTTATATTTGAGGGCCAACAAAGGAAGGTCTTTGTTCTGGTGCCGCCTTTTCCCTGTAAAACATACAGAGAAATGAGTATCCACCCTCAGTCGCTTCAATTGATGTGAATTCAAAGCAGGACTTTTTAATTTGGACATGACCATGGGCTCTTCTGCCACCATCCATCTCCACCTGAAGCTGAACACTGAAGTTCAAGCACCTTTTCTATAGCTGAAAAAACTGCAGGAACCCACTGAACACCACAGATGGATGAGATGCATCTGAGCATCAAAGTGTGGATTTTTCCTTGATGGGACTCAAAATGTTGAATATGTAGATCATGTCTTCACATCCCTCAGTACACTTCCATCCCCCTATCTCCCGCCTCCCTTTCCTCTGGTCTGTTGGCTGAGCACAAGTGTTATTCCTCCTCTCCAATATTTACACATGCCACACCATCCCTCTCACCCTCCTTCAATCTGCTGCTGCTCTTCTCTTTTTTCTCCTTCTTATTTTGTGCCTGAAGCACCTGCAGGAAGAGGAGGGGAGCATCTTAAAATGTTAAAATATGACCATAAAGTTAATGGTCTTAAAAGCAAGATGAGCTGTGATGAGTAGCCTGAGGGGGAACTGTAAAATAAGACTTGACTTGATTATGTTACGAGCAAAATGAACATGTGACTCACACATGGCTTCTCAGAATTTGGGGAATTTTAAATTATATTTTTTTAATTCTAAAAGGGCCTAGGAGCATGAGTCACACAGCTCTTCCTAGCCACAATTCAACCAAAACCAATTACAGACTGACAGCATACATAATATATAGTGAATAATGGAAAATTTCCAATGCAACCTAATGTTTCTGTACTGGTTGTACTTAAGAGATATGGCTGACAATCTCCTAAATTCTTATTGTCAACAAATCTCATACAGAGCCAAACCTCCAATGACCTCATCTACCAAACGTATTGTGTGTTGATTTAAATCTTGACATATCTTAGACATTTGTTGTTGTCCAAAAACCTAAACAAATCACATATCTAAACCTTGTGAATCTGAAAAATTCCCAAAGAACTTACAAAGAACTTCTCTCTGAAAACATGAACACTGTTATTAGTCTCTTGTAACACTTTCTAAACATGTCACCCAGTGCAACAATGTGGTAATGGGTAGTAATGTGATTTTAATAGTTTTAGAGACATATGGAGGTCTATAGCACAGAGAAATGAATCATACTCTTCATTGTTGATTTGGCTCTGCACATGAGATTTATTAACAAACAGAATAAATAGAGAAACTCACAGCCTTTTCCTGTAAGGGTACAAGTAATTATTATTTTCACTACCCATTCATTATTTCATCAATTAACCTGACTGGAAATAGTGAAACATGCCCATCATCATTTTCTGTCCAAAGCCCACAGATATTAAATTTATCCTCATATTTATATGAAAAAAATAGCAAATACCAATGAATTGTATGATAGATAGATACATATAGAGAGTACATTGGCCACTACTGATGTATATATATATATATATATATATATATATAGGAAGCTGTGCTTGTATGTATGTATGTATGTCTGAATCAGACAGGAGGTCTATCCATAATTAAAATCATCATATATCGCTCAATTTCCAACAAATTGTCAAGCAGTTTGTTTTTTCCGTGAAATTCTTTTCAAGTTCCCGGCTGGAACCAAACCGACAACAATTTGGTCAATATTAGGTATTTGTTAATCAAAAAATGCAGACAATTAATCAGTCTTTCATTTTAACCTCTAAATCCCATAGTGTTTGCTTCCTCTCAGAATAAAAAAGCCTCTGAAACGGCATTTAGACGATCATTGGGCACTAAAACACTCCATTGAAAGCAGCCTGGTGCTTTTTTAAGGCAGGCAGCTCCTGGAAGAGGTTGATATATGATTTTTAATAAGAAAGCAGTATCAGCATGATGTATCTCTCCTACTCTCCTCCTCCTCTAATCACTGAGCTGCGGCAGCTCACAGTGGAAGAGCAAGAGCTACTGAAATTTTTATTTAGCAAATGAATACACCTATTATATACCTCCCCCAATGCACTCACGCATGCATGTTTACACCACGCACACATACACAAACTCCCAAATGTGCCCCCGTGAGCATGTGGAAACCCAGAGCAATTAAATCAGGCTAAAATCCACGCAGAGTGTGTTTCCTATTTCTTCTTCATGCTGCCAGTTTTTATTTCTTGCATGTGCAGTGACAGTGTGCATCCCTGCAGTGCCAGGCCTCTCTTATCAGTATGCCGCGTGCACTTCCTCCCTAAACATGGCCAAAGCTTTTGGGAGCCGTGAAGCTTCGCTGATAAGATAACAGACAAAGCTTTCTCTCTTTAAGGAACGCGTGAAATAGAAAATAGGAGATCCCTCCCCGTGGAATTAAATGGAAAGAAAAGCAGGAAGGCGGGGGGGGAGGGGGGGGGGGGGGGGACGAGAAATCATATGTTTGGAAAATATAATTTAGAAAAAAAAAGAGCATCAGACATGAAGCCATAGGTTAGGAAGGAAGAAATTCCTTTTTTGTGTGCAGGAACAAAAGAAGACACACTCACCGAGCTGCCACTCTTGGTGTGTTATAGGTGAAGATGATCTGCAGAGCATATTTAAATACTTTGCCATGGCAACAGGCTCTATGATTAGGGGCAAACAGGCAAAACTGCTGCAGCACTTGGGATTGAGATGATACAAATTAAGGGAACTCTGGACGGTTGCCAAGGAGACGGAATAGGCGGAGAGGTTAAAGTCCAACCTAAACACACCTTAAAGCTATTTTAGTGACAGCAGAGCAGAGCAGCGAGTGGGTGGGGGCGGGGGTGGGAGGGAGGAGAGCGGGAGGGGGTTTCTGATAGCCGAGCTCCACAAATAATCGCTAGACCTGCCGAGATGTGCGTTCAGAGTTCAAAATCCCTTCATATGCCTGTGTGTGTGTGTGTTTTTGACTTGTGGTTGTGTGTACCTTTTGATTGTTCTGGGGTTTCTAGCGTTTCATGTCTCCCAGCGGCCTCTCACACCTCTACTCGATGAAACCACAAAAGAAGAAGGAAGGAGAAGGAAAACACTTGTAATCCTGTTCGGTTTCATGCATTTTCTTTATTGTTCCTCTGCGGATTTGTTTCCATTTAAAATTCCAAATGCTGCTTCTTTCCCCCTGTGACATCTTTTTTTTGCAACATTTTCAGAAACAACAAAAGTGACATTATGGCTTTGTGGTCTCAGGTTCCAGTGTTCAGATCCTTTTTTTAAAGTGTTAAAAGGTGCCGTAACAGGGAAAAAAACCCTGTGTGAAACATACATGTTTCGGTTGATTTGTTAAAAAGGTCCCACGTTATCTAGACTTGATATGACCAGAATATTTTAGAAGATACAGTCTGGTCACCAAACCACATTCCAATTTTAACCACCTGTATGAGTTAGGCTCCAAAAACATGGGATCTTACAATTCTCATGATGCAACTCAATAGTTTCTTTCATTAGATCCTCCTTGTCTGGTAAATGCCAGCTGCCTCCAAACACTATGAACATCACTATTGTCAGACTTTAGAAAGCTCTACCAGAACCACATACGACATTATATAGTGTCCCTTTAACTTTATTACGTTGTAATAACATTATTCTTAGTCATAACCGTGGTGTTTTTCAAAATAAAAGTGCCAGCTAGACAATGTGGGATCTTTATCCTCCGAACCATTTAATTCCTTTTCCTTCTGTTGTAAATCAATATAACAGCCGTATACTCATCGATACATTAAATGCACATAATCGAGTGTTTCCCTTTCTATCCTTCCAGATATTTGAAATCAGCTGTTCTGTCTGACACTGAGAGCAGAGCAGATGTGGAGATCTGCAGAGTGGAAGGCAGCGAGTCGGTCGTGTCGTTACGGTCAACAGGCTCAACGGAGAAAAGACAGATAGTGTTAAAAAAAAGCAGTGACACTTAAGAACAAGTTAGTAAAACAGTTAAGACAGTATTCAAAGTATTCAAAGCACAGTAGAAGAAGTTTTTTGTTCAGGCACTCATAAAACTCCCCCTGTGTTCTTCTTTCTTTCTTTAGTTCTTTTTTTTTTTTTTTTAATATCCCAGTCTTGTTTTGCTCACTTGTTGAGCAACACTTGCAGAGCCATGCAATGCTCTTTCTATATCTTATTATTATGTTGGTGATTGTAATGGGTTTGGTTTAGTTGGTGCCGTGTGATTCAGGCATATGTGTGTGTGTGTGTGTGTGTGTGTGTTTGTGTGTGTGTGTGTATGTGTGTGTGTGTGTGTGTGTGTGTGTGTGTGTGTGTGTGTGTGTGTGTGTGTGTGTGTGTGTGTGTGTGTGTGTGTGTGAAAGAGTGTGAGAGGTGAATACTGTGGAACTAATGAAAAATAATGACACTGAATACATCTCCAGTCCTTGTGTGTGGAATAAGTGACACAGTTTCTCTCAACACATGCTAAAGGCTTGAAATACAAAAGTTACATCCAACATAAGATTTGAAGAAACAAACAGTCGTACAGCCTTTAATAAAAAAGAAAAATCAAGACAACTTTGAAGTAGACCTGTTTGTTAAATTAACCCACTGAAAAGGCATCAAGTATACTCAGATTACAAATATATCACCTCACCAAAATGAAAAAAAACAACTGAACTCCAGCTTTCACTGGTCATATTGGATGACCAGAAAATAGAAGTTAAATAGGCTGACATCTGTTTTAAAAATATAGACGCTATACATAGACGTATAGTCTGACATTTTGTAATTTGAGGAGATTATCTTAGCATGAAGCTGACGAGTAGGAAGAGACTGCACGTTAGTTCTGTCAAATGGTGAAATGCAGCGACAAGATTACTGAGATTAACTTTAGGGGCTTTTTTTTTTCTTTTTGCCCCTGCCCTTCAAAATGTCTGTGCATGCCACTGCTCCCTGTTAACCCTCTATTGCATAAAATATTACTAAGACATGGTAAAAAAAATGTTTTGACTGTTTATGGCCTAAATAATAAATATATAAAAACAATATATAAGAAAAAGTTGTAAACATAGTCTAAGAATAACTTTATGCTATGTAAGTGAATGGGAAAACATTAGGTTGTATGCATATTGTTGCCATATGGCAACAAATCTATCAAATCTAGCAAATAGGATATCCTAGTCATG
This sequence comes from Lepturacanthus savala, assembly GCA_030544235.1. Classification (NCBI taxonomy): domain Eukaryota; kingdom Metazoa; phylum Chordata; class Actinopteri; order Scombriformes; family Trichiuridae; genus Lepturacanthus; species Lepturacanthus savala. The sequence continues at coordinate 16,620,861 of CM060466.1, read as the reverse complement.
TGACCTCATAAATTGTATGTCCTTCCAAAATAAAAGCCCCTTTTTCACACCTAACTGTAAAAACATAGATTTTATATCACGGCTTTTCAGAAAAATTAAGATAAACTAATTGTTGCCATATAGCAACACTATGCAATAGAGGGTTAATCTTGTGGCTCTTGTTTTGTATTTATATGGACTTTAAGACTGACTTTTCCATTGGACAATATGGTCATCGTTTGTGAACATCAACAATCGTGTCCCCTCTGAAAGAGGCTTCCTCCCGGTTCTGCTGTGTAGCATTTGTGGCCTTTCATGCCAAATAGTTTTTGCTTCAATGTAGGTCAAACAGCTGAAGCAGAAAAAAAAACAAATCCACTCAATCTTCCGTGAATTTGTTTTTTAAGATTTTGAATTCCTGTCAACTGCCTGAGGATGCTATGACATTATAAATTCAGTTTTAGGTGATTTCTGCACCCGGGTATTTTGTGTAAATCATGCAGACTCAGCATCACAGTGAAAAAAAGCTAAATCAATCACATTGATATGGGACAGTGCTGCTGCTGCTGCTGTGGTTGTTGTTATGGTGAGTGAGAACCATGCATGTTAATATCAAACGGCAACTTTTCAAGTTGAGATTTTAAGGTGCGTTTTAAAGGGTTTAACTGATCCTCTATGTTTTCCTGCTGTGAAGGAACACAGGATCATTCCATTATATTTACAGGATAAAACAAATACCACTAAAACCAAAAGTCACAATATGCAATAACACAGTGTCCGAAACTGAAAGATCGTTTAAGTGCATATCACACACACACCCCTGTCTGAAAATGCAGCTACAGGCGATACTCAGCTCCATTTAACAGTGTCTCTGTGTCTCTCCCAGAGCCAATTAAAAGGTGAGCGATGCCTCCATCAGTTCAGCTGTTTTCGACGACGCCGTCAAATTGGTCATTGGGGAAGACATCAGCCCCCCAAACCACATCCTAAATTAATCGCACTCAGGAGATAATCACATGACCGACAATTAACTCGGTTTCCCATTTAAAAGCCCACCCGCAACCCAGCCGCCCACCCATAGTACACGACTACACACACACACACACAGACACACACACGGCACATATACACACCAGCCTTATTATACAGACAGACGCTGATTCCCAGCAGGCACGACACACGTGTGAAATACAGTGTTAGTTAGAGCTTATCACAAGCTTTGTTAAGTTCACAACAGTGATGCTTACACCTCTTTTTTTGCTTTCTTTTTTTTTTCTTCTGAGGGAGGTGGGGGGATTTTTTTTGGTGATTTGCACACAAACACAAGACATCGAAAGTGACATCATTAATTAGGGATGCGAAGAGTAGAAAAAAAAAGCTGCTGCAAAAGCAGTCAATTATTATTATTTTTTTTTTTGCCTTGCGAACGAAGAGTTTCATTTCAAAAACACGAAAATAGTAGTGTTTTGTAAAGGCATTAATCAAGCAAATTACATTTTCCTGATGAAGTAGATATTTTTTTTGTTTTGGTTCTTTGGCTCTAGGTGCACCTGATATTAACATGTATCCTGACTGATCCGATCACAGGTGCACAGTGTTCTGTGTGTCAGTTCACACGTGCTATCAACATGTGTCTGGAGCATGGATGTATTATAGAACTGGACTGAAAAATGGCCGCCATTCATTTCAATGGAAGTTGCTCGCCTGGCACATACGCCGAAAAGTTGCTGACTTCCGGGTTTATTTCCGCGTTATGTGACCCATAGAGACTGATCTGTAGAGTCACCTCCCATGATGCTCTGGGGCCTCCCATCATGCCCCAGGGTGATGAGAATGTGTAAATTGCAAAAAAAAAAAAAGATCAGTAATGAACAGAGTTATAGCTGGGGGTGTCCTGTTTTACAGGCTTCTCTTTTACTATTGATGTCTCTGGGAAAAATGATTTTTTGGTTGCATGGGAATTTTTGTTGCAGTACCACGAGTGGCCACTGGGAAAAATCAGCATGCTGCTGAGAGGAGGTACCCTATCCAGGTCTATAATACATCCATGGTCTGCAGTGACCCTGCGATCACCCTATAAGCAAATAAACACATTACATAGTTTCTGTATGCACCTCGGGCTCAAGCTTTTTTGCAGGAACGTAGCAGTAACTCCTTCCTCTGCTCCGCTCCGTGCATGTGGACAGATGTTAAAACCATGTTTGCCGAGGGCCTTTATCAAATTTCCGGTGAAATGTGTGGGTTCTTGTTCGTGTATTTTCTGGAATGAAACCCTTCGAGTTTAGAGAGTCAATTTGACACCCGACCCAAAATCATCGTCAGTTGAACCTCTCTTCGACCTACGATGCTGCTTTCGGGAACAAAGTGATAAGCTCCTCGTCGCCAAATGTAAAGCCCACTGGAAGGGGAATCTTGCTTTTAGGCAGAAATTGCACGTTATTATCAAATTGCACCTACAAAACATAAATTGCACTCGTTATTGCAGCCTGCGACTGTGCAGGAACTTTCATTCCCCTTCCTTTTGATCCCCCCCCCATTTCAACCTCCTCACTGAGGAAGAGCCACTGATTGTGGATCAGCTGCAGCCTGTTGGCACTGTGTGGTTGGCACTAAGGAGGATGTTCACACCGATCTGTGATCAGACGGCGCTGTAACGGCACTGAGTGAAAGAAAAGACAAAAAGAGAGACTGTTCACAACTTCTTGTTCTGATACTTAAGCACCGATGAGAGGTCAGAACAGTTCTTAAAGAAAGGCATCTGTAAGCACTGATTTGGTGATTTGAATGTCAAAATATGTCTTGATGTCTAAGAGTTAAATTTGCTACTGCTTTGTCTGACAGGTTATTTTTTTGTAATATATCCCTGGATGTTTTGTAGAGATAATTAATCAATTTGGTACAAGGAGACAAAATTCAGTTTGAATAAACTTTAATTATTATTGGAAATCCTATTTACCATAGATAGTTACTTTGTATGCTTTAAAATCCTTGTGTGCTCAGCTGATTTTTGCTGCACTGACTAAAAATCTCTGTAGGTCATGTTAGCAATTAATTAAGTTAATTGGAATTAACTAATTGAAGGTGTGCCAATTCAACCCTGTCTCTTTCCCCATTAATTAGTACTAAATGACACAGTTTTTTCATGGAAACTTCTGTGGAAATTATTATATTATTTTTAGAAAATTACACATTTGTTAAAAAGTTTCTCATATAACCTTTGTTTTCAAGTATGGATTTTAAATGACATTAGTCCAATGTCTTAACTCCTCCTTCAAATGTTGAGATCTATTTTTTTATTTTAAATGTTCCCTTGGTTTAATCAAGTAGCTTGTTAAAAAAAATATTATGTGCTAAGTAAGTTGGCTGCCACTGTTCTTTTAACGTGTCAAACCTGTAGTTTTGGCAGCTCATCTCATTGTCAGGTCGAAGCAACAGACACATTAATTAGGCTGTCACAAAAAAAAAAATGTTTCTTTCTTCTCCTCTAACAAAAGGTAATTATAGATGCAAATTGAATCTTTGAGACATTTATAACTAATTACTTGCAAATGTTAAAAGCTGAACCTAATTATATTTAAAGAGGGATTCATTAAGGTATTTGACATCTTAAAAAAAACCCTAATGAACCAAATATTAACCCAGATATGTAGATGTTCTTTGACGTTAAAGTCACTAAATCACTGCTTATTTGGAAATGTCCATATGCACTTTTAAAATTCAGAGTTGTGTTTTGTCAGGTTCACTGACCCTGACGCATATTTAGCACCAGTGAGTCGACTGAATACTAAATCTGTGTTGGACTCAGCTGATCATAAATCAGTGGCTCTCTAACTGAATGCGATTAAAGGAAATTATATGAACCCATATCAACTTCCTGGAGCCGTGAGGCTGTACTCCAGGGAATACTGCGAGTTACAGGCATGAGAAGAAAATACAATAAGAAAGAAAAAAAAAGGAAATGAATTGTGTTGTAAATTACACCCAGCTGCTCAAACTGAGCGGAGATTGACAGGAGGAGGAGGGTCCTGGTTCCGGGGCACTGTGGGTGTTGTAGTTTGGGTCACATGGCCAGAGCGCGGGCCTTGGCGGCGGCTGCCTGCGCCCTCTGCACGGCGCCCTGAGTGTTCTCCCTCCTGATCAGCTGGTTGGTTTCAAACAGGCCCTCATGGCCTCCGCCGGGGGCCCCGTCCACGAACGACAGCGCTCCTGGAGGAGACAGAACCCATCAGAGCAAACGGGACACGGCTGTTTTGAACATCTAATTGTTATTTATGGCCTGTATGTCTCATTGATCTGAAATTTCTGGATTAATCTGAAATAATCAGATTAAACATAGTCTACTGTTTATCACAGAATAATTTGGGTCAAAGTTACCAAGGACATTTGTTTTAAAAACATTTCAAAGAAAAGAAAATTATCCCAAAACAACACTTGACAATTTCATAATATTCCAAGTCATGTCTTAATACATATAAAGAACAACTAACAAGAAAAATTAAATTACAATGTTCATCGGACTCATCACTATGTAGATAAATGTAGATGTACCTGACTTCAGTTTCTTACATTAATTCTGGTCTCCATTCATTTCTAATGGTCATTTTTGACCAAGAACACCAAGAATGTACAAAAGTGGGATAAAACACACAGAACATTTTTCTGTGTGCTGAAATAATCCTTGTGGACAAAGTAATGGAATCTCAGGTGAATCTGATCAAATTAACGACATTTTTCAGCGAAAATAACTTTGAAATGGTCAGATTTGACTGGGAACACAACATGAAGATTAAATTTACTAACTTTAAGTCTTATTTGGAATTCATCAATATATGTATTTCAGGTGGTTATAACTCAGGGAAGTGGAGGAATCTTTATATAAAAAAAGAAAGAAAGAAGGAGCCAGTTGCCACAGTGACACGTTGTTCCTCCCCCGCCACCCAGCAGCCTTTAAATAATTATGTGTTGATTACCTCCAGACTCAGACACACAGGGGGCTTCAGACCAGACAATTAACACGTGTCACTGTTTGATGCAATTTAAAAGTATTTCAAACATTTAGTCTCAGCATAAAGAGCAGTACAGCACAGAGGGATGAACTCAGTGTGGCAATGGTGTCGGATTGGAAGATTCTTCTTCAAAAATTAAACAATAATCCCTTAATTTGTGTTTCAATGACGCATACTTTTACATTTTTCTGTAGATCAACTCAAGTCAAAGGTTCACAAGCTGAACTACTGATAAGAACTTCAAGGTTTTATCTTTGTCTTGTTCAGAGCTTCTTACTTTAAAAGCTTTGATCAACATCAATTCATATCTTTTTTTCAAAAGTTACAATAGTTCAGAAACTCAGAAGATATTCTTACTTATTTGTAAGGTAATGTAAGTGGGGAGGTGAGGTCTTACCGTAGCCGTCCACACACCCGCCTTTAAAATCACCCTCAAACCTCATCCCATCGAAGCGACAAAAGATGCCAGAGCCTTGAAATTTCCCCTGCACAAATTCACCTTCATACCTGGCAAAACATTTACAAACAGAACATTCATGAGCAGAATGATAAGTGTTTCTGGATGGTTACAACAGAGGCACAGCATTCTGCACCAGATTGCTAATAATATAATGGATAATAACAATTCAAGTCATTCTTAAAACGACAGTCAGGTGTCCATATGAACGGTGAATGATTTTTCTCACTTTAATCATTCCTCCTGTTCACACTGGCTATAAAAAGATCCCATTTAAATGTGCATTTTATTTATTTTTTTATTCTGTGCAAAACTTCATTTAAAAGTAGATCTGAAGCTTCTATTCAGTCAGTTAGTCACATAACAGACGGTGGATATCTGTCACATTGTCATTTTAGCATCAAATTCCCTCTTTGTGTTTCCTCAGACACAGTTTCCCTGTTGAGCTGTGGTGGAAGTCCATTTACAACAGGACCAGGTGAAACCTAGTATACGGCTGGATGCTTTAGACAATATGTGAAAGGGTAGCCAGTTTGTAACAGGGACAGTTAGTTAGTGCAGTTTGTGAAATCTAAGGTCTTAAATTTCTCTGTAATTGTCTGCAGTGTCCCAGTGATTGTTGTGGACTTGTATAGTTGAGTATATTACATGACATGGTTAAGTTAAGAGTGACTGTTGTTTGTAGTGTTTTATCTGTGTTGTCTATCACATTTCTTGTTGTATAGAAAGGTTGCGTGATTGATTAACCAGTGATAATAATTGGCTGATATGAGCTTTAAGTAGATTTGAGTCTTTTTGTGATGATGCTTCTTCAGAGTGGGACTTAACTTATTTAAGCCAATGAGCCTTCAAGTCTATGACTGTCATTGTATACTTAAAATAAAAGAATGAACTCATAAAGCTGTTTTTCTCCTAATGATGAAATGCTTCCTGTCACATGATGTCATTGACTTCCTGACCCTTCCTCCTGAGAAGTTGGCGAAGACAAACCCTCCCAGAAAGAGGACATGTCATTTTATTAAAATTATTATGATCTTCAACCCAAGTGTCTAGAATAACTCCCATTACCCTAAAAAATGTTGTTGTTTTTTTGGGTTATGGGCATATTTGTGCAAGCGGCAAATATAATTGCCAGACATTAAAATGCTATTTTCTGATTCAGAGTTCAAAATGAAAAAAAAAAGATACATAACAGGATTGTTAGTGACTCAACTGATATAATTATATGCATGGAAACATGGAAAAGTCTTAAATGGGTTAAGATGCTCGTCGAAGCTCTTGAAAATGGGCCCTGAAGCCAGCAACTTCTCTTGCAGCTTTGATACTGTTTTTTATGCACAAAGATCCACAGAGTCTATTAAAAATGAACGGCTTAGCTGATGTACTACAGTGTCTCATTGACAGCAGGACAGTGTCTATCAGGGAAACCACTGAAAGAAGGAAAAGCATAAAGTGTGAGTGAAATTGTCAGCTGCTGCAGCGACACTCAGGAGAGGGACCAGAAACATTAAGAGTGAACAAAAATTGTATAAAACACACATAATTGCATGTAAGCACAATTTATCTTGTGTGCAAAAGTCATGGACTCTTAGGTGAATCTGAATCAAATTAACAATGTTTTTCAGGGACAAAAACTTTAAAACAGCCAGATTTGAATGGGAACACTACATGAGGGTTAACTGTGGAGCCTCATACTGAAAAGCTAACAAAAGCTGCACTTTTATTGCTTCTCAGAAAAATCTGCTAGTTCAAATACAACAAAGGAGAAGCAGAGCAGGAGAGACGGGAGGCGGCCGGACTCTATGACTGCAAATCACAGCATGACTAACTCCAGATATGTAGATATACTAATAATAATACCACAGCATCGGCTAAATGTGACCCAGTGCAACCAACTCATCCATGATTCTGTACATCATGAATCTTACAGGACAGACAACATCCTCAACAAAGCACATATTAAACCTGTCTTGTATTCACTGTATTGTTAGGAGCTTTCAGTTTCACAAAGGTTAACAGAGCTGAGATAAAACAGTGAAGAATCAAAGTGCAGAATCATGGCCTTATCTTGTCTAATCTTGTGCTGTAAAGCGAGCCTTCATTTTCCTGGGAGATCCCGCCTGGTTGCAGACAGAATTGCATAGTAAAAGGGAAGGATTATAGGGAACCAATCTAAATGCTGATGGTGTCACTATTCTATAGCGAATGTTGTGAATGTTAATTACACAGTGCAATCAACATTCACACACTTCATAATGATAACTTAAGGCGAAAAAAGTATATAAATATATATATACAGAATATATAAAGTATATTTACTTTGCATGTATGTATATTTACATGCATGAACACTATGTGCTTCATTTTAGTGTCAAAAAGGTTTTTGCAGGAAAATAAAATAGCTGCATGAAAACATTATTAATGATAAGAAATTAATAACTGAAAGAAATACTGGAAGAATTGAAAACATTAAGAGTTATAATTATGGTCATACTTGAAGTACAATTCAAACTGTGAGGTTAAACTGCATTTCATTTTGATTTGACTTTAATTTTTTTTTAATTCTGCTCACCAGCACATAATGAATCTCTACATTCTCAACACTTAAACTCTGGAATCCATGGTAACTGTAACAAGCTACACATTTCAGAGCCTCCATTCAAATCCACAGCCAATGATCAAAAGTATTTGATGCTCAAAAGACAGATTTTCAATGGGGTATTCATTTAACACACTGAAACACATCAATAATGGACCTTGAACAGCCAACACTTTGGTTCTCAAACATCCTCAACTGCACTTGAACGTTTCCCCTTCACAAAACAAAGTGATTGAAAAGCTCTAAATGTCTGAAATATATTTTACGGTCACAGTTGCGGTCTTTAATTAAATTTTAGTCTGCTCATAAAGAAATAAAAGAAGCAGATGCTGTGTTCTGCTCTGACATGATCTTCAATCAGTATCTAAACAATCTGACATTAAAAATGTTACATGCTGTTCAAGGTGTATATTGTTACTGGACATTTTCCATTTTGCTCAAAATTAAAAATAAAGTCTTAAATGCTCAGGCAATGAGAGCACCCAAACAATTCACAAGTTGGAAATTATCTTTCTAACCACAAACTATCTGCAGCTCAAACTTCTTCTGTGCTCCTTTCCTGATCTAATAACATTTCTGAAACATTTACTTTATATTTTCTATGATTTTTACTTCTAAGAGGTCAAAGGTCAAGTAAGCAGCAGAAGAGGCATACACACACCTGGAGCCGTCAGTGAAGACCAGCACCCCGCAGCCGTTGAAGAGGCCATTCTCAAACTGTCCGGTGTAGCATGTCCCGTCGCTGAAGGTCAGCTGACCCAGGCCGTGACGTAGACCTGCGGCAGTAAACACACACACACACACACACACACACACACACACATGCTTACATTTAGATGAGTGTAGCTCTGGGATGGAGCTGCACCTAGCAGACAGGTGGTCGCCACCTGTCAATCAAAGCAGCATAGGTGGAAATTGTGGGGAGGGGAACCCGGGTGACATGACCCCCCCTTCATAAAGTTGTTCCCCCTCAAACCTCTTTGTAAACACAAATAAATAATTTTGAATATCAAATGTCCGTGAGCAAAAGAGACTAGCAAACAGGATATCCTGGTTATGTTACCTCATAAGTTGTAAAGCCCCCTTTTCACATTGCTTATGGCAACACTATGCATCAACGGGTAAAAACATTTTTAAAAAATTGCATGCTAGTATAGTATTTTTTTTATAGTATTTTTTTCATGTCCCCTCCAGAAATTATTCTCTGAAAATCTACTGTCTCAATGAAATCTCAATCTCAATGAAATGGGATTTTTGCCCCTGCAAAGCAGTAACTCCTTAATTAGGTGCAAAGCTTAATAAAATGAAAATGGGTGAGTTCAGTAAAGTCATGAACAGGGAAATTATTCAGAGACCAAAATTGTTTTAAGATCTTGTATAAGACAGCAAGTGATAAACAGAAGCACCTTGAAAACAGGTGCATGTTTTTTTGTTTTTTTTTGTAGTTTGTAAAATATTTATGTAGTTTCAACAAATGAATATATCTAGTAAACCGTCCAGTAATGTCAGTAAAATCTCAGCATGAAAACTTGATTAAAAGTTTTAAAAACATTACTAAAGGCTATGCAGTTATTTCAAGTCATTTTAGGCAGTTAAAAAAGACAGGTGTGTGTGATTATTCCTACTCAAATCTTGTAATTATGTATCCTGGAGATCCATCCATCTTTAATTTGTTGCCTTGAGACCCAATTTCTTTCCTAATATTGCACCTAATTTCCTGGATCAGGAGGACGGCAGTGGAGGGAAGAAATGAGCATTTCTCCTTGCCAACCTCTATTAGCAGGCCCGACAGGAATTAGGAGAATAACTGGATGTGAGGCACAGTTGGACACAAGCTCGAGGGGCTCCCGGGTTTCCTCGTAGCAGCTGTAAGTGTGGAATGGGATTTACTGTGAGCTCGCCAAGTGGCATGAAACTGGAAGGGAGAAGAGAGGAAGGGGAAGATCTGGAGGGGGGGGGGGGGACAGCGGATTGGGATTTACAGTAGGGGAGGCTAGAGAGTGTTGTCTCTTGCTTCCAGCTAATGGCAAAGTAAATTAGGCGGTCCATCTGTCAGGGCTGCTTAAAGTGCTGCTCTCTGCCTAATCTCAGCAGGGTTTTCATGGGAGATTTGAAGAAGAGATTTGGCCCAAACTAAATCTGGAGCTCTGCATTCCATTTTCAAAGACCTTTCCTCTTCTGAAACATCCTACATCCATTTGTCTATGCACAAGCCAGACTCCATTAAGTATATATATATATATATATATATATATATATATATATATATATATATGTGTGTGTGTGTGTTTGTACAGTAGGTTATGGGTAAAGACGAGGGCTTAATTCCAACTCTTCAGCCCTGGGTTTGAGTAAGAGCTGGAGGCAAAGATTTCACAGACTGCCCACTCAAACCTCACAATGTCTGTGGAGTGTCAAAGAGGCTACAGACGTCTGGCCACAAACGCCGAGAGCACAGTCTTCCAGTGAGAAATTAGCCGAGCCGTGTCCCGGTATGAATGGTGTTATTGATCATAATGAAATCAAGCGGCAGCAGTGTAAGCGTTTCACAGTTCACTGTAAAGCTAACAGTTTACTTTTTACAGAAGGGGGGCCAGATCATCAGTGGAGCAGTGCAGCCTGGGACAGTTTCTACCCTCCGTCTCTTTGGATTTGATCCTGCCAGACAGGCTCTAATCTGTCGTTCAGCTCCTTCGTAACGCCTCTCTCTCCAATCACATGCTGGGTCACTGTCTCCAGCTAATTAGGGTTTAGCTGAATTTGTCCAGCTTTTATGTCAATCAATAGCGGTAATGCATAGATGTTAAATTACCACACAGGCGAAGTACAATAGTAAATGGCTTCTGGCTGTTGTTGTGAATGTAGCCGACCTACTTCCTGTAACCTGATCGCTGCCGGGCCTGTCTTCAACCGGCGCACTTCTGAATTATTCATGTGACATGCAGACCTCGGTCCGACACACACCTACGTGTTTGTGTGCAAACAGTGAGTCTGCATGCTTGGACGCAGAGACACAGATGCACGATCATCAATCTGCATCAATCTGTGTTTATGACAAAACGTCCTAACGCACACGACATGCACGATTGCTGAGCATATAACAGAGCAATCAGCAGCTTTAATTCATCTTAGGTGTTCAGATGGACAGGTGAACGTGTATTCACACAGAGTGTGTTCAGGCATGGGAAGTTCAACAATATCTATTCCCTTCAGCTATGTGTATATTAGGAGATGTAAAGATGAGTAGAGATACTTGTTATATGGATCTGTGACAAAATATGGTCGGCAAGGTGAAAAAGGTAAAAACTTTTTAAAATACAGTTTTAAGAAGCATTCTTCAGGTCTCTCAAAATTACGATTTTGGTGATTTTTTGAACACTAAATGTCAAATGGTGTAAAAAAGAATTTGCTGTTGTAGATAGATTGTGTTTTTACGTTTTGGAGACCCTTTTACAAGCGTTATACTATCTGGTATCAAGTTGTTAGGGCTACACCACATCATATTTTTGTCATTGTCCCATATATTATAAACAGCAGGTGAAAACAAAAAGGAAATTTATTGACATACACTAGAGGGACTAGCAGGGCTGCAGGTTGATTAATCTGTTGAATATTTTCTCAATTAATTAATTAGCTGTAAAATTTCCATTGTTGACCATTGTTTCCGAAAGCCTAAAAAGCAACTAAATTGTCTTGTTTTGTCCTGACCAACAACCCAGCGATATTCAGTTTATTGTCACAAAAAACTATTCATATTTAAGGAACCAGCTAAATAGTGTACTCATTATTCCATTGTATCTCAAAAATGACAATCTATCTTCAAAATAATTACCAACTAATTTAGGTCCATTAATTGATTTATCAACTAATTGCTGCAAATATTCTAAATGTTATTTGTATGTATTTCAACAAGCAGAACAAAAGGGAGCCAAATGAACATCGCTGAAGATGCAAAACACACAAAATATCCTATCTCTCTATCACTTTTCTGTGTGTGAACCTACTGTTCACAGATACATGTTTCTTAGGTAAGGAATAAACCTTCATGCTGAAAGTTGGAATATGCTTTTGAATGTGAGACGTACAAATCAACACAATACCAATAATTCCATACTTGTAAACCACCAGCACAGAGCTGAAGCAGCTTTAAGAGTGGACTCATTTCTCATCACTTCGAGGCGCCTGCACTAAAAAAAGAACACTGCTGTGTACTAAAACCTGAGCATATCAGTGCATCACAGCCAAACCAGTTTGACAGTTTTTCGCTAATCGTGCAGCAACCATATGTTTCTCGCACCCGCTTCTTTGCAAAACTTTTGTTCTTTGTTTAACCTTGCCCTAAAGGTTGTCTTAAGTGTTTTTTGTCAGACTGAAAATACTGGTTTAGGTAGTGTGATAGCCCGCCTCAGCGGGTGCACTGGCACCAGATGGTCTGTGTGTGTGTGTGTGTGTAGATATCCTTGTACATTCAGTTTCACACCTTTTTTTCCTGTTTTTTCTTTCTTTTGCCTATTATGTTCAATATGTTCGTGTCAGCCTGCAGCTTCATTTAAAAAAACAACTACAGGAGTTTTGCTGCAGTGACTAACTTAGTACACAGTGACATTAATTCCCACCGGTCATCCTCCAACATGCTAGAAGTAACATTTTCTCTTTTATCCTGGCATTCATCCAAGAACCCAGTGTTAATCAGGTCCCTCTCACTCCTGCTGCCGCTATTTTCTAAATATGAACTAAATAATGTGAACGGTTGGTCACAACTATTCACCTCCTCCTAAAAAGCACTGTTCAAAACGTGCTTTAGCTGCTTTACCCATGACACTATTAATAGTAAATAACAGAAAAAAAAGATTGTGGACGAAATTCACTTCAATCCACTTAAAATTTTGACAAAAAATGGCAACAAAACAGCTCCGGACAATCTCAAGAAAATGCAGGCCAGCGACCAACAAACAGAATAGAGAATGTAACATTATGGTGCTGCAGATAATAGAAGGAATTATTTATTAATTTATTTTAAATAACAGGAATTCTTTGAGAAACACCTTCCCATTGTGGTGACAGCATGGCGACAGCTTCTCCCAGAGCCAAAATGGTCCCAGATGAGGATCTAGATTAAGAGATTTAACGTGTCCTCTTTGGGAATGAGTGACATGGCCTGTCTCCTATGAACAAGGCCTGGTAGAGGCTGGTGGCTGATTGCAGCCATGAGGCCTGGTAAGGCTAAGCCCAATGGAATAATACTGGGTGCCACGAGAAACCATCACCCATGAGAGTAGGTGTAACTGGGGAAGGAACCCTCTGAGGATTCTGGCCGACACACTTCGTGTAAGAGAAGAAGGTCTGGAGCAGCAAGTGGAAGGTTTGACAGTCAAACCCTGCCTGAAACCCTGTTCTCATACCTTTCATACACTGGAATTTTGGGGGGAGGGGGGTCTGCCTCTGGAAATTTCTGTAACTTTCCAAATCCCATCATGTGACAAGCAGGCTCCCTTTATGCAGCAAGGAGAGAAAGTGAGCAGGGCTCGAATTTCTCTCCTAAAATATCCCCTCAACACAATTACAATTTCATTGTATTTGACATGGGTCCCCCCCCAAGAAGTTAACTAATTAGAAATCCCTAAAATAATATCTCCTTCTCCCTCATTGAAAATCCCAATTCAATTAAACAGTAAGACACTTGCTTTTAACCCTGTTAACCCTGTTCATCAATTCAGTGTTCCTGGTCCATTTGACCATTGCATTAAAACTCATCATAAAAACTGTATTAATACATATATTATCACCTCTTGTTGATTTTAATCAACATAACTTCTTGTGAAGATTACAAATTTAGAATTTCTATTTGCTTTTGGATCATTTTGACAATAAGAAATAATCAGATGAAACATCTAACTATGGTTTATCAGTTAGATGTTTCATCTGATTATGAAATGTTACCAAGGACATTTGTTCTGAAACCATTGTTGTTGTTGGAGGAGCCTCTGTGTGTGTGTGTGTGTGTGTGTGTGTGTGTGTGTGTGTGTGTGTGTGTGTGTGTGTGTGTGTGTGTGTGTGTGTGTGTGTGTGTGTGTGTGTGTGTGTTTGACAAATGTAGCTGTACCTGACTTCAATTTCTTACATGGTCTTCCCCCATTCATTTCTAATGATCAGTCACTTTTCACCTGTACAAAAGTTGAATAAAACACTTTGCGCAGAAATCCTCTTTATGGACAAAGGGATGGAATCTTAGAATCTTACCTGATCAAATTAACCACTTTTTTCAGATGGAAAAACTTTGAAACGGTCAGATTTGACCAGGAACACAACATGAGGGTTAACTCAGAATAAAGGTAAACCCCAACAAACTTTCCTCTCCAGAAAATGAATGTGAAAAGGAACTCTGCACATACATTGTTCTGTATAGTAAAGCAACAATAACCAAACTGTATCTGTTTGTCTAAGCTTGTTATTTTTTCAGCTTCCACACAATTGTAACCATCACTTCTGCAACTCATGGTCATATCTTTCATTCCTTCCGAGACTGAAAGGGTGCACAGTTATTACCAGTGGAACGATTATTGTCTTGCCCTTGTTTTTCCTTTCAGATGGTTTGTGTGTTTGGTACCAGTGTTTTCATGGAGGAAGACTGGATTCAGTAGCAGTCGGAGGTAGGTGGCAGATTGATGTTTTAAAACAGAAAACTGGAGGGTTTGCTTCAATTATTGCAACATCACAAGCTTATCTCAGCATGCTGGAAAGGGCTCTCTGAAGGATTGTCCAACTACAGCAATGCATATTGTTTTTATCCTGCAGAGCGTATACAGTATTAACTAGACAATCACCCACCCCTCCCTAATTTTTGTTTTAACAGGATACTTTTTTAAAACGGAATTCCTTTCACACACCGATTACACTGACCTTTTCCCTACATTTTTACATTCTCATTTTTTTTGTGTTGTACTGACATAGAGACTATGATAAGTGATACTGATGAATGGCTGTTGTTGGCCTTGTTTCTACCCATGAGGATTAAGCAGAACCAGATACTGGAGAGGATTCACATGTGCAGCATTAAAAGAAAGCCAGAGGTAAGCCATTTGGAGACTGTCCTACCAAGAAAGATGACGGGATCAGGTGTTTATGCGAGCGCCCCGAAACATCATATATTCATGTTCGAGTGACAAAGCCCTCTAGCAGCCGCAGTAATAATGACAGGAGCAGAGGAGGGAATCAGGTGATGTTATTAAAGAGAGACAAATCTGTGTAGGGAGAGAGTCAGGGTGGTTGGCGGGTCAACAAAACATCAGACTTTAACAGATTAAATGAATGACTGCTGTTCATTTCAAACCATGAGAGTATTTTTTAAATGATGGTTGTTAATGAAACCATGAGGAAGTCATCATTTTAATCTGAATCAATCTATCTGGAGAATTTAAGCCATTTTTAAAAAATGGGGCCTGTTTGGTCGCTTGATAGCAAACATGAAGTTGTCGACTAGAATATCTCCTGTTGCCAAGGCGTATCTAAGGTCTAAGGAGTAGTGAGGACCATTAACATTACATGAGAACCTTATGGGATGGTAATAAATTGTTCCAGGTATAATCAGGTCTTTAGGCGTTACCAGGGAAACTGAGTTAGGGCTTGTGAAAAACTTTACATTTTGATTGAAAAAAAGCATGAAAACATAAATTAAATAGTCTTGCTATTGTTTCTTTGTCAAATGACCATGGCAGAAATGGATTCATCAATGAGAAGATATGTGTTTTGAGGCATGAGTATGAGGCGAAGAATCAACTATGTGAAACCGGTGAACCCTTACTTATTAGTTTTTTTATTTCTTGTAATAATGGCTATTAGAATGTAAACTTGAAGAATAAATGTAGAATTAAACACAAAGAAAGTATCTTTCAATTCAAACACTATTTAATTGCGTCTTATTATAAATTTTGAGAACTGTGAACTGCAGATTTCTGAAAAACCTTCAGGACTGTCAGCTTGAAAGGCAGATTTCTGCTACACCCGAGGCATTTCAAGTGCAGCTGAATTTCGAAACAGCTTCTGAAAGAAATTATGCTTTAATCACATACATTTTTTGAAAACATCTGAAACAACTTTTTTAATCAATTGTAAAATATTTTATTTTACATTTACATTTTATTTTTTTATTTGAGAACCCCAAATGTGTAGGAGAACCTGTGGTGGTCTTGAAAAATGCAAAAGGCCATCCTTAGAGCCACTGTTTGGTTTGTTTATTCTGTGTTATTATAGAAACAGGGTGACAAATCATGTAGTCCTGTCAATAGCTCCCGATAATTAATAATGACAGAGTGACTCCTCCCTAAACAGATTCCATTACATGAGTAAAAAACTTCTTTTGATTATACAACAGACACATTATTTGGTGGAAATATTCGGGAAGGTTCATTCTACCCTGACAGTGCCTAGAAAATAGGTGACACCTGCTCTTATGCACTTTAAAAGATAAATAGTCCAGTAATGGCTTCTTTTCCTCATCAGATCCAGAAATGGCACAAAAATCGGTCCCTACTGCGCATGCAAATAAAGTCTGAGTACTTCACATATGTGACTGTGATTATGCTACAGTACTTCAGCGAGGAGCATTAATAAATGAATAAAATACAAGCGTGGTATTTACATGCGGGCTCTGCCTTACATGCATTATTGTCCTAATCACATTATGGCAACACTTCTGCTGTGCATGCAAATGCAGCCAAGGATGGAGAATGAATGGGTGATTGAGACGATGAGTCTTGCCTTCTTTCCATTCGCCGTGGTACTCCTCGCCATTGGAGTAGGTGAAGGAACCTCGTGTCAGGGTCATGGGTCCTGCTGGCACATACAAACACCATCAAGAGCTAATTTGACTGTTGCTCTGAGATTGTGACACACACACACTTAGTCACTATACTAACTATGTAGTATACTCTATACTATGACTATACCACATATGACTAACTCATATCATATATCAGACATGCGTCACATATGACTGACTCATATCAGACATAAGTTAGTCATACATGGTATGACTACTTTATAACAGATATATGTCACATGGTATGACTAACTCATATCTGATATGAGTTAGTTAGTCATACAAGGTGTGACTAACTTATATCAAGGTTTCTGTTATTTGGTAATTATTGTTTATGACCGTCAAGATATGTTGAAATCCAACATCATTCAACATATCAAAAAATTTGACTTTTATAATGACCATGAATGATAGAATATTAACATGATGAATTTCATTTAGAATCCGTTTAGAGAGAAATAACATTAACAAGGCCGGTTCTGAAGAATAAATGAGATGAAAGCAGTTTTTGGTTCCAATGGGTCTGATGTGGACTTGGTTGGTTCTCGCCTAATTCAGTCAGACACATATGTTCCTCACATAGGAACATGTTTTTTTTCACATGATTTTCCCACCAGTTAAACCCCCGCTGTCACCGCACCACTCCGAGTGACGCAAATCCGTCTACTTCGACACTAAGTTGAGCCAAACACACTCCGATAAACAAATCCCCGACGCCAGTCAGAACGAGAACTGATGTAAAATGGAAAAAAAATGGATGGTTCTCAAATATATACTTTAGTCATTTTATTTGAAATGCTCTGGATCAGGAGCAACGTGTAACAAACGAGTCTTTGTTAGCATTGATACTTTTCACAGGCAGAGAACTGACAGCACATAAGGACAATAACACCACCAAATGTCCGTCTGGAAGCACGTAAAACAACAGGCAAGAGGCCTGATTTGAACTAATATCACTGACAGATAACAGGAGTCGAGAAAGAAGCTCCACATATCACAAACTCTCAATGCTGGAGTTCCCTGCCAGTCAGACTCCCCAAAATAGATGATGAAGCTATAATGAAAGGTGTAGGAAAGCTGTTGGTATGATGTCGATAATATTTTGTAATTTGTTACATTTGAAACCCTTCAGATCATCCTTTAAAGTCTACCTGAAATCATATTATTATTATTATTTAACTCTATTTGCCAAAGGGAATGACCCCCAAAAAAATCAGTTTCTTTGTATTTTTATATCAAAATCCATCACATTTTCTTCCTATAAAAAATAACATGTAGCAGTCATCATCTTGCGCATAACAATTTCAACCAATAGCATCATTACATTGATAGAAGATAAAACTTCAGCCTTGTAGGTTGTAGGCTTCCTAGGCTACATGTTCCATTCTGCTTGTATGCGTATGACATTTCAAAGGGCCGATCAAATTTCTCCCAACCTTTTGTCCTGCCTGTATACTGTTTTTACCGGAAAGATTTCACAATACTAAAGTTAGATACTCTCCAAATGCTGTTTCAGGTGGACCTCTAAATGCATTTGTGTGGGCACACTGTTCTTTTTGGCCTTCATCACTTACATTGAAAACACATTTGAAGGGTAATCTGTTAAAAGCCAAGAACAGAAGGGATAATTTCAGTGAGGAAAAACCTCCTCCAGTGTTAATTTGGGAACCTGGCTGTTTTAAGCCACAGTTGTAAAATTGTGAACATGTCCTTTAAACAGCTGTGTTTAATAGTGGCTCTGTGAAGGCTCCCCATTCCTTTGTATTGTTTCAGAATGAGCTTGAAGTCAAACTGACGCCGACGGGTGCATGAAAAGAAACATTTCGGCTTCACAATAAGAGCTAATACGTCCGAGGTCCGTTTATTTGGCTTAATAATTTCTCAAAATGTCACGAGGCAGAACCGACGGGAGGAGGAGTGTGTATTCTCCATCTAATGTTGCCACAGTAACGGCGCCCTTATCCCTTTCATCCTGCCGGCATGACGCTGCCAGCCTCCGAAACACACACACGCGCGCTCGCGCATAGACACACACACACACACATAGACGCAGGGACCAGGCCCGGAGAAATAAAATAAACGGTTTACCTGTTTTATTAAAGAGCAATTCAGTCCTTTTTTTCTCTACATCACTGAAAACAGGAGGATTTGTGCTCCTCTCTGTTGCCTCTGCGTCCCTCCAAGGTGCCGCGCTGCGATTGTCCACTTCTCCTCCACCTCTCTCCAAAACCTCCTCCTATTGGCCGCGCTCCCCGCTGTCCAGCCCTCCGCGGGAGACATCTTTGTCGAGGGCATCGGGTTCAATGACTTAATTAGCTGGAGTACTCCTGCGTTAAAACGTTTGCCCTTGCGTTTTTTTTTTTTTTATATATATTATTATTATGTGCGAGCCTACCCGGCATCTCTGTAGGATTATAAAGTGGCAACGAGGCTCCTATTTTAATGATACTGTGCCATTTCATGTTGCAATTTGGTGATTAGTCCTGCGTTTTGGCGAGTTTTATGGAACTTGATTTATTGTTCCCCCTGTGCGCTCAAAACAGCTGCATAGAGGTGGTATGTGGGGGTTTGTTAAATGAGGTGATATGGATTCAAAGCCAGTGAGGGTTTAATTCTGTAAAAAGCTGAGAAGGACAAAAAAAGAAAGAATGATCGTGACCCAAATTAAATAAAACTCTACCGGCCTCATTTTGTTTCTCAGGAGAAAAAACAGGACAAGGATTCATTATCTTAATATTAGTAAACCAAAGCTAATATTGAATTCTATTGGTGCAAATTAAGCAAATTAATTGTAATTTATTGATAATAGCTGTAATGAAAAGCAAATATAATGAAGCAGTTTATACAATGGCTTCAAATGCACTTTTTTATTTAGACTAATATTTATTTCCTGTGTCCAAAACTCAAAGATGATGATGGCCTCTCTGGAAGTGCTGCTTGCAGCATTGACAAGATGTGCCCATTCAGAACATTCTTCCTTGAGAACCATTCATCCAATAGACCTCATACTCCACACTGCACTCCCTTGGAGCCTTAGCAATACACACACCAAGCACGAATTTGATCGAATGAACATTTCTCAAGATATGCGAAGGACAGTCATACAAACGTTGTTTGTATGTATGAAACAAATGTTTCCTTGGACATCATATCTACACATGTCCACCAAATATAGTTGGAATAGCTCAAAGCATTCAAGAGATATGACATTTTTTGGGGAGTAAAAACCCTGCCGACAGCATTTTTGAGGGCCATCTATACAAAAAGAAATTATGGAATGTTACAAATCTAAAAAGAAGTACCTTCCCCAGCTTGGTCTGGAAATGTTATCTACTGAATTTAGTAGCAATTGCTCAGAATTTGTATGAGGGATGATGAAAAAACAGATTTATACAAAATTAACAACAGCAGGAAATGGGCATGGCATATGCATCAAATTCCACACTGCACTTTCCCCGGGTTCAAGACAACATACTTTTTAAGTGTGAAGTCAATTGGATGATGTGTGTAAAATACAGTAGAACAGACAGAGATTCTGTGCATTCTCACATTTGCCAACCTGGAAAAAACAGATATTTGTTGAATTTTAACATTTATTTAAACCATAAATTGACTCTCTAAATACCTGCCAATATTTTTATCATTAGAAAAAAAAACTACTGAATACTATATTTATAAAATCCAAGAAATCACACTTTTGTTTCCTCTCCTGGAAGGAACTGATATGGTATATGAGCTAAGTAGAGACTGATGTTCTGAGATATACTTAGATGTCTTGAACTGTGTGTTCTGAATTTTCTGAGCGAGCTCCAGGAAAGGAAGGCTCCATTTAAACATACAGAAATGTTGTGATTGAATCATAGCCTGCAAGCAATACTAATCATTTAAGAGATTCAAAGATTTTCTTTCTTCAGTTGAGCAGGGAGACTTCAACTCATCACCAGAGTATTTCTAGAATTATGTTTAAGGCCTTGGATATTTTGGAAAATAACTTTTATTCTTCTTTTTAACCAGGTAAAAAGGCTCATTGATGTTGAAATCTCTCTTTTTTTAGGGAGAGCAGATGAAGAAGGCACTTCAAACATTGAGTTTCATTCAGCAACACCTTCCAGAGTTACCTTTGTTCCTAATAAAGGTCCTAAGAAAAATTGACATTGATTCATGAAGTGTTCTTTAACCCTTGAATCTGCATAAAATGCCTCATCAATCCCCATAGATGGGCATAAGACAGCTGAAAAGAAAAGTTAGAGAGGTCAAGAATAACAAACACAAGTCAAAAGAAGTTGGAACACCAGACTCCAAATGTAAAAAAAAATAACTTTAAACCTTCACTTGAGATATTGTGACAGGAAGTGAATACCACAGAAAAATGCTGTTCATTGCTGAACGCTGTATCCAAAGTTTTTGTGAAGAAGTGTTTTCTTTTTCAACATGTCAAGGTTTAAAAACACATGCATGAACCAAGTCCTGTCCAACTGCCTCACATCTGATCTCAGATCTGACAACAACAAGACCAACCCAAGTTTAAGTCATATGTTTATTTCTTTAGATTCATTTTAAACTGTAAATAATCACACTGTAAAAGTCCAAAATTATCGCTGTGGGACTCGGACAGAAGTCTGTTGTCTGGTCCCAGGAGGACGCACATCCTCTTGTTGCTGTGGCGTCTGAGGGGGAAGTGGTTCACTAGGTTTCCATTACATCAATGTATAAATAATGAAAAGAATTACTTAAAAATATTATAAATGATAACGATACAATCCTGACAATCATATAGCCTATTGTACAAATGTGGAATTGAAGAAAACAAAATGACCATTTATTTTGCACAAACATGTCAGCGATCGGTGGTTGTGGATTCTGTCAGAATCTTCCTGAAAACTGGAAAAGTGGGTTTCAAGAAGGAATTTCTTCCAAAGGACGGTTGGTGAATGAAGTCCATTGTTACAACAACACGAGCCCTTGACCATGTGCACGGGAAGATCCTCCACAGCAGCGGGTCTCAACCTGGGGGTGGTGACCCCCACAAGGGGTCACTGAATTATTTGAAGGGATTTCTTACTTTCTGTGCATTTAAAACAATATAAGTCCCCTTTCTAGAGCTGCATGGTTAGTCAATTAATTGATTAGTCAGCAGAAGATTAATCAGCAACTATTTTGATAATCTAATGATTGTTTTATCCATTTCTCAAGCAATACTGTAAAAAAATGGTTTCAGCTTCACAGATGTGATGATTAATGTCCTTTCTGATTAATGTATATCATAACCATGATGATAAATTAAATATTTTTGGCCTGTCAGTCAGATATTTGAAGTGCTGCTACATTTGATGTAGGTTGGACTGTGGGCAACTCTCACAGAATGTTTTCACTATTTTCTAACATTTTTTGCACAAAACGATTAACCAAGAAATCAACAACAGTAACTTTAGCTGTAGACAATTTACACGAGGAGTCCCAGCTAGTCTTTGCTTTATTTTAAAGGGTAACAGGCCAGAAAGTGGTTTGGGAACCACTGATCTACAGGCATGAAAGCCATGGAAAACACTGGATAGTGAAGTCCACTATTAGTGACACATTTATTCGTTTGATTAAGACCAATCATTACCAAAATACAACATAATCCCTTAAAAGTGACGTTTGCAATCCTTTATTATTAGTCTGGTTAGAGTTTCTGTTCCCTTTTAGACACACTGAGTCTTAAAGGAACATTCTTAGGCTTTTTTCTAAATCTCTCTCTGCTTAATTTTTCAAGTTTAATTTCAATGGAATGACACTACAACATTTTTAGATAACAATGCCTCTTTGTATATATATAGTTTCATAATCTAGGCTACAGTTTATTTACTAGCGCATTAAGTGCTGCACTGTAACACATCTGTTAATTTAAACAATGCAGTGTCTTTATGCGCATTATAAATCCCTGGCGCCCTTTGACACACATAGCTTTAAGCCATGGCAAATTTGGAGCACAGGCACCATGTGCTATACACATTAAAACAGACAAACGTCCCTTTAAACGACCAATGACAGCACATCCTCGCGCAGAGATGCTGGGGGGGGGGTGATGGAGGGGAGGAGGAGGAGGAGGAGGAGGAAGAGGAGGAGGAGAAGAAGGAGGAGGAGGAGGGGGCGCTTTTGGTGGGTGGGACAAATGAGCGCTATAGAAAGGGGGATGCTGCAGCCCCGTCCCCTCATATCTCACTCCACCCAGCCCTAGAATAAAAAACACCGGTGACGTGCGCGCAGGGAAGCACCCAGCAGTATGTGCGCGCCCGCGGGAGGGGCCGACAGAAAATGGCGAGTCTGTGCAAAAGGCAGCAATGCACGATAGAGAGGCGCGGCTTTCGGCAGGAACTTGACTCTTGGAGGCACAAACTCATTCACTGTGTAGGTAAGCTCGCTATGGCATTGTGTGTGTGCGCGTGTGTGCGTGTTTGCGGCGCGGTCCGGGCAGGGTGCCGGTGAGTGCTTCACTTTTTTAAATTTTTTTTTTTCGAAAGTGTTACACAGCAGAGCCGCGGCTGTAATGTCCACCGGTAAAACCTATAGCTCTCCGCCAAGCTGTCAATGTGTGTGTGTGTGTGTGCGTGTGTATGCGCGTGATTGTGCGTTGTGTGTGTGTTACGCACGGTCGTTGCCTGGCGCTGCCCGCCTCCCACCGGACATATCCAAAAATATTCCGCTCTAAGTTTTTGGGCTGATGCGGGACGTGCGTTCAGGTGTTTCACCTGCAGACTGTGAGTTTGTCACCTGTTCGGCGGCTTTAGTGACGTTTTATCCAGAGCCGCGGAGCCGCGGGAGTATTCCCAGTATTAGTATTATATACATTATTCTATAGCTGTTTATTTATTGTAAGCAGGGCATGTCACGTGGGCAGATGGAGCTGCGCCTCAGCCAATCGGATCCGCCGCTATAGGCCGGCCCGTCCCCGAGTGCGCGCCGCCGGGTACAGTTTTTTTGGTGGCGGTGGTGGTGGTGGTGGGCGGTGCGCGCGCTCAATCTCCAAACATAACGCCCCCCTCTCCTCCCCCTCCTCCTCCTCCCTCCTCCTCCTCCTCCTCCACTGCCCTGGAAATCGGCTTTTGGGAGCGCGCATTGCTGCATTGGGGAAATGTCAGTGGAAATAATTTTGTATTTTAGGGGGGAAGGTAGGCTGTAGGCGGAGGGGGAGGGGGGGAGAGATCGAGAGAGAGAAAAAAAGACTCGGTGCGCTCCGGTGGATCAGGGATCGGTACTTGTTGACAACACAACAGCGGCTCTTGGATGCGGAGGAAAAACTCCGCGGCGCAGTTTTTACATTAAGACGCGTTTATGATTAAAAAAATTTTTTTATGATTATGACATCTCCCTACCCCCCCTCTTTCTCTGACACTGCGGGGACATTTCACTCCCAGCTGCGGCTATGAAGCGTGTCAGTCCGCGTGTTTGTTAAAGAATTTCAGCCTGCGTCCAGTTCTCCACCTCTACGGCCTTTATGTCATTAGTTCATGTTTTTATTTGGGATATGTTCTCATCCGTAGCCTACACCCCCCCCCTCCCCCACCTACCCCCTCTACCCCAATCCTCCATTTCTGTTGTATTTCATTAGCTCAGTGTAATCCGGTTACATCGACCTACCCTCGATGTTATGTAAAGATTATCATCCACTCTTCGCCTCTGATCTCCTAACCTCCGCGGGTTTCCTCGGCTCTCTGCCCGGCCTCCTAATCTGGCTTTTATCGGCGCTATAAAGCGCCATGCGGACTCGGGGTGTTGCGACTCCACTTGTTTTTTTGGATCCATTTCTGTGTCCAGATGTTGCGCGTTGACCTGTCACCTACTTACCCATCCGACCGCTTTATAATAACTCACATGGCCTGATTCCCCGAGGAGGCTTTTCAGTAAGAAAAAAAAAGAAGCTCCTAATGAGGGGATGTGGAGGTAAATGAAGGGTTTGGCAATTTCAGCATGAAGCCATAAGGAATCACAATCAGCAGTGTAAACAGAATGCAACAAAGGGCCTTTTCCTCCTTTTCTTCATCTGATTTACATCAGTCGGATTATTCCTTGTGATATTTTCAGATTATAGTTCTTGTTTTCCAGATCCTGTGTATTTTGTGTCCCTGCTTTTGCATTCATAGTCTTAATTAGTCCTGTTTATAATGATTTAGTGTGTCACTAGATGGAGTTCAAAGCATTAGAGGATGATGTTGGCCCTTCATTACAACTCTTCCTGTAGTTATAGGGAGATGCATTTGCTCTTAATGGGGAACAGAAAAGATCCGTGTGTTAATCTGAAATAAAAATCAGAGTCAAACCGTGGCGTCCCTACAGATACGATAAATGATATTTAAGTCAATACAGATGCCGTAAGCATGATAAACATACTGTAAAGCTCACTGTGCTGCACCTTGAATCCGTGTGGCAATAACACAGGGATAAAATCACCACAAAACATAATGAACCCACAGATGGATATTGCAGCTTGCTACTTTAACTGTGTGTGTGTGTAAATAGATTGTGTGTGTGTTAGTTCAGCATGTTTCTTCTTTTCTGGTTGTTGATATTCATTGGTTTGCGTGACGGGTTTTAAGGGCCGAGCGCAGCAGCAGTGTTAGCAGCAGCAGCAGTGTTAGCAGCAGCAGCAGTGTTAGCAGCAGCAACAGTGTTAGCAGCAGCAGCAGTGGCAGCAGCAGCAGCAGCAGTGTTAGCAGCAGCAACAGTGTTAGCAGCAGCAGTGTCAGCAGCAGCAGCAGTGTCAGCAGCAGCAGCAGTGTTAGCAGCAGCAGCAGCAGTGTTAGCAGCAGCAGCAGTGTTGGCAGCAGCAGCATTACAAGCAGCAGCAGCAACAGTGTTAGCAGCATTACAAGCAGCAGCAGCAGTGTTAGCAGCAGACTGAAGTCTGACACGTTTCTTAGTTTGAGGTCTGTAATCAGCTTTCTGTGAGAAAGCAGAACATCATATGTTTTGTTTGTAGAATTCACCAAAAAGTAAAAACTTTAACGGGTCTGTGTGTGGTTTGACAGTCCTGATGATGTTGTTGTTTAATGTTTTCTTTCTAACACAGCAGTCGTTATCAGGGCTGCAGCAAATAGTTTTTCTCTTAATTTAAATGTTCACTCAATCAAATGTTAAAATATAAATGCCCAAATGTGGTGGATGGTAAAACTATTTACATTTAACTTGATTATTTCCATTTAATGCTATTCTATAGGTCCATTGCAGCACATTTAAAAAGGACATATTGTACTTTGTACTCCACTACATTTATCTGACAGCTTTAGTAATTATTCAGATGAAGATTTTAATATTTTATATAAAATTCATAGATTTTAATATTCTATTATCTCTATACTATTAAATGATCACTTTTTTAATTTGCTATGCACTTTGTGTGAAAGGTGCCAAAAATGATGCAGAACTATAACAATTAATCTACACAGACTATGCATATATCGATAAAAACACATAGTTATATACTATAATAATATGTAATAACCTGCAAAATAAGCATTTTATTTTAAATATTTTAAGTACATTATGCTGATAATACTTCTCTGCTTTTACTATCATGTATTTTTTTATCCTAATACTTTGTCCACCCTTCTTATAATGAAAGAGGTCTTCATGTCAGTCCAAAACCCAAATATGTTGCATTTAGCTACGACCACAAAAGACAAGAAAGCAGCTCGGACTCTTACAACCGAGAAACTGGGGAATGTTTGACCTGTTTGCTTCAAAAACTTCTTTAATGATTAGCACAATGGTTGGAGATGCTTTCTTCTGTGGAAAAATGATAACTAAAAAAAAAGGAGATCGCTGGTATGAAAAGTAAAGCCCATGGTGAATCACACAGCCCTGTTATCAAGGATTTCTGTGGTTCATGAAGTTCAGGTAGCAAAGGTTGGACGACGTGCAGTCTATTACACTTCTTGCACTGATGTGAAAAGAGGCAGCTTGTCGACACAGTCAGCTTCATCTTCTCGCCCGTGTGCTGTACTGGTAATAAAGTAAGGGACTATATGTCATAGAAAGGTTAACATTATTAGTTGGCAGTAATTATAGCCCAACTGCTGATTCCGTTGGCACATATACTGGGTAAGAGAGTGCAGCTAATTTGATTGCTGAAAGGTTGCGGCAGTGCTGGAGAAAGACAGAATGTGAGAGAGAGAGGGAGGTGTGAGTCTGAGTGGCAGATTGCATTTTTTTTACTTCCAGCACGTCTCACAGAGCTGCTCCCAACACAGAAAAGAAACAGTTGAGTCAAACATTTCTTATTTAGTTTCTTTTTGTGTTTTGTTTAGAGCCGATTAATCAATTAACCAATATGTCTTATTGGTAACTATTTTTCATAATCAATTCATCTGTTTTATATAGAATGGAATATAGTTTATTGCCATTTGTACAGGTTAAAAACAAGTTTAAACAAGTACATTGGAATTCTTGTGTGTGTCCCTGAGTCATTTGTTTCAACAAATCTTAACTTAAACACATAAAAAAACACAGAGACAGAAAAACAATGTGTTACATATAAGAAGCTATATAAAAAATACAAAATATGTAGGTGCAAGAGTTGCCAATTTACAGACAATTATATTAAACAATATATTACAAATATATTACAGAGAAAGAGCTGCACAATTATAAATAGGCAATAAAAAGGCACTAAGGAAATAAGGCAAAATAAGTAAAACAGGAATATGTACGGAGAAATGGATTTGACCTTAGATTGTTAACATGTATTGCACATAAATGAAATAATCATTGCACATTAGATATTGAGATGGTTTTCCTGTCAAATATCAAATACAAAAGGCCAGAATGGAGAATTACTGCTGAATATTTGGTGACAACTTGATACAAGTCAGGACTGGTCTGTGTTTTTATGGGTTTGTACGCTCCACTAGCATATGCTAAGCTAGTTTGAACTCGAGCCTTGCTAAGTTCAGGTTTTAAGCAGCTAATTGGTATGTCCTTATTTTCTTTAATAAGTAATAATCCTGTGTAATGTTACTTAAATTGAGGTTAGACTCAAGTTTAATTAATTTAGACTGAAAATTGTCGCAAACTGGGAGCTGGTACTGCTGTTACTTGTTCTCAGTTTGCGACCAGTATGATGCTAACATGGCGTTACGCTGCTTCACACAACCTTGAGCATGGTCACATGAATGGTTGCACTTGTCCTTTGTGTGTTTGGGTTTTGTTTCCAGCTGATTAATGAGGGAGTTAGTGGTGAATCATGCTGAAGTTGCAGAGGGTTTGACGGTGTGACCGCGGCTATAAAAGACCTCAAACGTCTCCTCCTTCTATACAACGTCTCAGGGTTGAATCGCAACGCGTGAGATCATCCATTTAGCTCCAGAGCGGCTTTAAATGAACAGAGTTGGAGTCATGCTGAACAATCAGGAGCTTAGATTATGATTCCATGATTATCTACACTATCTATCTTGTCTATTTATCTTTGATTACTTCCTGTACTCAAAGTCAAATCTCCATCTTAGCAACTCAACAACCCCCTGCTCCTTTATCCGTCCACCACGCCTCCCTCTCTGAGCTTTTATTTCAGTAATGGACAGATGGACGCCCCGAGAGATCTGCCTGCTACTTTCTCATCTTGTTAATTCTTTTCATGGGCTTTTTGAAAAAGGAAAACAAAACACATTTATCGGAGCTGGTGTTTCGAGAGTGGCAGCAATCCACCCATTTGACCAGACCGGGTGCCAGCGCTGTAAATCTCCTCCTTCATTACATATGCATGCATACTCACCCTCTGCTCGACGGTAATATGTGTGTGTGTGTGTGTGTGTGTGTGTGTGCTGCTATCTTGGGGGCTGATCCATGCCAACCAGGAGCCCTGTGGGAGGAGGGCTGCTCTCTTTGGGTTTGGGGAGGAGGAGGAGGGGGGGGTTTGACTGCAATCTGTGGAAAAGCAAAATACACCACTGGCACTGAGCGAATGTCGACAGAAGGTGTGTGTGTGTGTGTGTTTGTGTGTGTGTGTGTGTGTGATGCATCCAGAAAACGTCCACCGCTCTTTTCCCAGCGGCGTCCTGCCTCACACTGAAACACATTTATATAAACTTGAAAAGGATTCAAACCATCAGCAGCGTGGTGTTTCTGGTTAATACGCTTGTTGCTTTTATCACCCTGCCTGAATTTGTTCCCGATGAGCAACTATTTCATCTCAGTTTTCCCGGGTGTAAACTAGTCAAATAATCCTTTTTATTCAGACTGTGAAGGGAGCATGAGTGTGACAGATTTAAAAGAACAAACTGTTTTTGAGTCTCAGGAGAGGAGGAAGGGAGCTTGTTTTCTTCATTTTTTTTTAAATCCTGCACATAAACTTCTGCTTCTTTATAGTTTTACAGTGGGTGTTTTATAGTGAGCGTTCTGGTAATTCAGCGAGGGCAAGCTGTTAATTATTGTTTTTTGAGGGTTGGAGCATCTTCAAGATAGTCCACATAAGATTCTGAAATGCGTGTAGTTCCAGTCAGTTAGCAGAGTTCAAAGTTCAATTAGACAAAACTTGGACCATCAGATTAACTTCATTCTTCCTGAGCCCAATTTAAAATAAAGCCCTTTCTGCATATTTAACTTCAGTAGGTTTCATTTAGAAGTAAAACACTAACAGAAAATTATATATAAAAAAACAAGGTCATGTTTTAAACTTGTTTTAATGGTATTTTTATGTCATATACAAAAAAGGAGCAGTTGCATGTTGTCACTTTGGTCTTTTGATATTTATTTTATTGTGACATTTAACTGGCAAAACAATTAATGGGTTGACTGAAGCAAATGTAATTAGGTTAGTTAAAAGGATTAAAGATCATCCAGGCATCTTTAAGTTAATTCAGTGTGTGTTTAACCTGTTTGTACATTATGAAGTAGCCTTTTACTCAGAGTTAAGAAGATTCTGCAAGTGTTTTTTTGTCTGGATCACAGAGCTGTGTGTAATTATTAGTAGTAATTATTGTACAGAATTTATTGTACAGTAAATCATCACTTGTCAGGATAGAAATAATTGCTCGGAGGCCAAAACTCCCCTAATAAAAGAATAAAACTATGATATAGATTCTCTAGTTGCACCCAGTTATCAGTTTACATTTGACTTGAAAGCAGTGTCAGTGATTTTCCTGCTGATAACCTCCAACTGATCCAGGACATGCTGGCCGCTCTTCTTTTATGCTCCTGCTGTTGTTCCAACAAACATCTTTGTGCATCGCTCGCAGGATGCTGGTCTCTGACTGTCTCTTCTCTTACTTTGTTCTTTATTCTCTCTCCTTTTCTCTCGCTGATGTAGAAATTAATTAACAAGAGGAGGAATTAAATCAACGAACACAGTTTTATTAGCAGATGTTTTGAGAAATGTTAATGATGATTTTGGAAAAACCTGTATTTTATTGAATTATCAGGACTTTGAAATGCTTTTAAAACCCTTTCCCTCTCCGTGTTTTTGTCCTTCCCTTTAGGTCCCAACAGCGACCAAAGTCCTTGATTTCCTTAAACTACACTTTGCACACACAGACACAACCCAAGTAGAATAGGACCTCGACACCTGTGTGTGTGTGTGTGTGTGTGTGTGTGCGTGCGCCTGTTCCTGTTAGTTACGTGAGCTACCTGACCTCGTACCGTTCTTTGGATATTGAAGCCATGTGGGCTCATGGAGAGTTTGGAGCTTGTGTTTGGAGTACACACACACACACACACACACACACACACACACACACACACACACACACACACACACACACACACACACACACACACACACACACACACACACACACACACACACACACACACAAGGCCCTTCTTTGGAGCAGTAGGAATGTTTTTTTGGACCTGACTTCAATGAATACCTGCTAGTTCTTCAATAATGGCTGCTTTTGTGTGGAAGGTCATTTTTGAGCAATTTGCTTTTCAGAGTATTTGATCAATAGCACGGAGGAGCCTCTGTGTGTGTGTGTGTGTGTGTGTGTGTGTGTGTGTGTGTGTGTGTGATGTCCTTCCATGCTTGCAATCACCAGCTGAGTCTTAGACCTGTGTCAAACATGCTTGTGTCAAACATGTTGTTTGTTCTCTATTTGGTTGTTTCTTTAATTTCTTTCTAATCAGACACAAAATACTGAAATGATGAAGTGTAATGGTCAATAAGTCTGTTAATATTAATATGATCAACATTGAGCAACACTTGTTGCTTACCTGTTTCAGTCTAAAATGAATTCACTTGAGTAGTAATAAATAATCGCTTACTCACTTAAAAAATCATCAGCAGATTAATTGAATAAAAATAATGAAAATAATTGTTTGTCCAATATCAATTTAAGAGACACAAATTTGCATCTAAATGTTAAAACATTAAGTCCCCAAAAAGAGAAACAGAGAAATGTGTTTCTTGTCATATATAGAAGGCCAGTCTCTCTGAGAAGTTAGTATTAATGAAATTAAAGTAAAGTGTGTCATTCAGGATTCTCATTAAGGATTAATTAATACTAAGCAGCACCTCAGTATTCCTGAACAAGAGGAACCAGCTAATGAGGTAATAATGGAGCTGAACAAGCGGTTAAGCAGTGTTAAGCTGTCATGGTTCCGAGTTAAAGGGATAGTCCGCAGGCACACGTCTACTCTGACTCATTAAGGGAATAATCTGCATCTCCTCAAGACAAATACATGAGCACTTTACTGATGTAAAATAAGATCTGTACCAGATTCTACCCGTTTTATTGGAGCAAACATGAGAACAGAAAGGCCAAAAATCTCATTTTAAACTGACCATATAACCACATTTATATTGCTTTGTATTTTATCCATAGTTAAAATGAAGAATTAATAATTAATTAACACATATGAGAGCTTCAAGCTTCGAAACAGGTGAGAAGGGACAGGAAGAGGAAGGCAGCAGGATCTAAACCTGCCGTGATCACTCAAGTTTTTATCACAGCAAACCTATTGTTCCAGCATATTTTCATCTTTCTCTCCCTGACAACTGAACACCAGGGAGTAAAAGCTTAAAAGAGTGTAGAGACACATCCAACCTTCCCACTTAGTGCCACTCTCCCACTTTCAGCTTCATTCCAGCGTCTGTTCAATTTACATTTTTGTGCCTTTTTTTTCCCGTCTGCACAGTCCACAACTTCTCCTTTTCCCTCTGTGCTGCATTTATCTTTTTGCAAAATGTACTTCAAGCAAAGTAGCAACTTGGCGCTGCTGTAGGTGCTGTAAGTTCATAGGGAGGGACACGTTCAACAACGCAGGGCGTCTCTCGGCGTCGTTAAAACACACGGCCGTCATTGTGTACGGATAGGAATAGGATCACCGTCCCCTCGTGCTGCTTTCTGAAGATGCAGAGTCTGACTCATATTGCTGGAGGAAGACTGACCTCCTTGTCGTTCTGAACAGAAACAACACTCTAGTTATGAGACGGTTCTTAAAAACCTTTCCTGCGGCGACCCTTGGTTAGAATATGAGAGCGCTTGGCGATGACGATTCGATTCCCATCAAATTTCCTGATCCGCAGAGGGTGAATTTAGCTGGAGGGTTGATATACGATTTCTGTGTTCGTTTTATTTAAAAAGTCACATTGCTAAATATGTATGTTAATATAGGATAGGATGGTTGTTTTTTCAGCTGCATTAAGCGTATCGGAGGATTTTGTAGAGCACCATCAGATACAGCGACTTCACCTTCTACCTGCAATGATGAATCAGGAAACGATCCAGGTGGGCAGATCATTCATTTCATTTGTCTGTTTGGGAAATATATTATTAATAGTATAAATGGCTGTAATGTTACAATAACGTTACCTAAACTACAAAAACTCTTCACAAAATCTAAAAAGCCCTGAAATTCCACAAATGTATTCATGATCCTCAGAGAAACAACCTTTTTTTTTCATTGTGTCAAGCGCTTTGTGGACGGACCAAGTTTTCTGCATAATGTCGTTCTGTATTTCATTTGGAATGTAATCTCACCGCGTTAAATTAAGGTGACACCCGCAATTAATTATGTTTTATGTTATGCTCTCAAATATATTAAAAAAGGGGGGAAGAAGCAACAAATCATTTAATTAAAAATGTTTAATATGCGGTATCACCTCTGCTAATGGCAGCTCACATTTGCCTGTTGTCATAGTAACGCACCGCACTTTTGTGGCTTGTGAGCTCTTCAGTCAGGCGAGGGTTAAATATGCCAATCGCATTTTTTGCTCATGAGACAAACTTGGTTTGTTGTGTCAAACACCTTGTGCAGTGGGAGTGATAATGATCATTAAAGCCTCTGCAGGCTGTTAGCGGGACTTTGCTTTTTTTTGTTTATCCTAATAAACGGGTTCACGCATGGAGTTAAAACCTGCTATTTACAAGCAACGTGTCATATCAAGGAGCTTTTGAATTCAGAGGTCACACGTTAACGGTGGCTCGGAGGTAAAAGGAACTGTTTACAATTAAAAAAACAACAAATCAATTAAAAATAAATCAACAATAATAATAAATAAATAAAAATAATGAATAGACATGAATGCGACTGTGGGCCACTGCAGGTGATTTTTGATTCTTTCTTGTTTGATTTAGATGAAAATAATTATCCTTTTCACAGCCAAAAGGAGGAGAGGGAGGGAGGGAGCCGATAAAAGACAAAACAACCACACATAAAGCACTTTTAACGACAATAAAACAAACAATAATAAAGAATAAAACACTCAAATGGAGGATGATTTAGTCTGTTACTTGTGAGCAGGAGGGAAAAGCATTTCACAATCAGATAAGGGGGCGAGACAATTCCCCCTTTTTAAAACCCTCATCCTGTCAGTTACAGCTGAAATGATGAAGCCATTTAATTGATTAATATCCCAAAGAAATCACAGGTTTCAGCTTTTCAATTGTCAATCTTTATCTTCTATGATGGTAAACTGACTCTTTTTTTTTACTTTTGATTGTCCAAAACAAACAATGTCATGTTAGTAGAATTTGATAGCCATTATTTTCAGATATTTTAAAGTTTCTGATTAATCATAAATGAAAATGATTGGGTAGTTGCAGGCCCAGCGTCGGTAATCTGTTCTCACGCTGATCAGTTCTTTTCCCGTCTGCTCATCCGTCATTGGGAATGATGTTTGTTGATAAAGTCGGAGTTTACAGCTTCAGACAAATCATATTAGATTCGTGGAGTCGTAGATATCATCCCTTCCAAAGTGGCATGCAGTGATTTGCAGATTTTTTCTTCTGCCAGACTTCTCGTGAGCCATGTCAGACTGTCAGATATGTCTCATGTGTAGGCGTGAGCAGTTCTATACGTTTCCTGCCCTTTTTCTTGGAGTTTGTGATGCACTCATATTTCGCTCATTGTTTAGTTTTCTAAAAGAACTGAGCTGTGTGAACATTGAAAAGACATTTGTCTTTTGTGTTCTGGAGATTCTTTACCTTCAGCGGGCGGTATTGTTTAGACTATAGTCCTCTATTGGCTCAATAGTGAACTGTGTTGTGGAAGATGCTCCGTGTGGCATTTTCCTATCACAGAATCACTTAGCAGTAATTTTGTAACAATCCTGATTAGTATAATTACTGTAAATATTGCCAAGAATCTTGACAATGTTTGCAGGAAGTTTGCATTACCGCTCACAGGTAGTAGATGCTGTTCGTCCATTGCCTGGTGATAAACATGTTAATTTAGTTTCATTATTTCGACTGCATTGGCTTAACTTCATGTTTCTGAATTTTTTTATTCAATCTTCCTTCTATACACCTGCAAGGGGAAAACCTAGTAGAAACTTTGAAACACAAATATTCTTTATGTAGCCCCTACATTTAGTTCAAAGTTTGACTTATTTTGGCTTGTGTTGTGACCAGTTAAAGGTCAGAGATGGTCTCTGCTACTGCTAATGGTTTGTTGTCTCAGTGGATTGGCATTTTTCCAGTAGAGTATACAGTAAGAACACAGCAAGTCTTATTAATGGTCTGGAAATTAAACGTGTTATTTTTAAAGTGTTGATCCTCCAAGGTGTGAAAAGCATGGACGCCTACAACGAAAGTTTCAACCTGCGTTAAGAAAAACTACAGACATTTAAGAGTGTTTATGCTTTTCAAAGCTGTATTAACAAGCTGAATATAAAATCAGTACT
Organism: Lepturacanthus savala; assembly: GCA_030544235.1. Classification (NCBI taxonomy): domain Eukaryota; kingdom Metazoa; phylum Chordata; class Actinopteri; order Scombriformes; family Trichiuridae; genus Lepturacanthus; species Lepturacanthus savala. The sequence goes on along the minus strand of CM060466.1, from coordinate 16,585,905 downwards.
TAAATATTGTGAATACAATGAAATGTTCAATCTTGTTAAAGTAATTGTTGCAGAGATAGAAAAACAGCTGAAAGATTAATATAAATAGATGTTTCTGAAAATATTTGCATTAGATACTAAAATATTTATAAACTAATGAAAAATAATTAACTACAGAAAATTAAATCAAATGTTACTCTGTAAGAAGCAGAAGCTGCAGCAGTTAAAACTAGCCAATGTTTCTTCATTCTGTTTTTGTCTTTTTTAGTAAGTTTATGTCAAACTCTGAGGTAGAAAATACACACTTAACACACACACACACACACACACACACACACACACATACACACACACACACACACACAAGGCAGTTACTGTACACACAGACTTGGAGGGCAGGATAAATGGAGGTGACGGGGCCAGCTGTGCTGTGTGAGGGCCGGTTGGCTGGTAGAGCTGGGGGCTCTCAACTCTCCTCTGTGTGTGACCGTGTCACCCTCAGTTAGGTGTCAAGCCCACCAGGCTGTACACACACACACACACACACACACACACACACACACACACACACACACACACACACACACACACACACACACACACACACACACACACACACACACACACTTAAATAAAACTGAAGGTCAAGCAACAAACGTTGCTCTGCCGCTGCCATCACTCTCGTCACCATCGGGAGAAATGTCACTTGTATTTTTATCTCTTCCCCGCCCCCGCTGCATCCTCTCCATCTCTCTTCTGTCTCATATATATATTTTCCTTTTCTTTAATTTTTCTCTTACAGTAACTCATCCTTTCATTTTCACTGATCCTCTCCCTTCTCCTAGCTATGTTTTCATTTTGCCTTTTATATCCTCACATGGTCACATCTTTTTTTTTTCTTTTTTTTGTACCTTGTCTGTATTCCTCTTCCCTTTCTTTCATGCCTTTTTTTTTCTTCAGTCCACTTTTACGGCATAAAAAGTTTGATTTTGCATTATCATATGCTTTGCCTTCTTCTTCTATCCACTGCTCTTCATCCCTGTAATTACTTTGCTCTCTTCCTCATCTCTTCATCTCGACCCTTACCTCCACTCTCATTTTTTTTCCTTTCACACCCTAACCTTTTTTCCCCCTCATATTGTTGTCATATGTGAATTATTTCTGTGTTTTGATATCTTATGAAAGGATGTTTCACACCTTGTCACCCATTGTCACAACTGGCTCTACTGTTTCACAAGGAATAAAGAAATCAATCAGTCGTCGTGAGTCTGCAGCTCACTGAAGGGTCTCTTGAATTCTTTCATTTCTGCCAAGAGGCACTTACATTCAGCAACTTTTTTTCTCCAGTAGATTTTCTAACACCCACCCTTAAATGACTGTGTGTCTGTAGACACAAACACACCCGTGGAGTGCATTGCAGGGGCAACTGTAGACATTTTTGTCTCAGACTTAATTGATGTGTAGGTAGGTTGTTTTTTTCCTCTCCTCCTTTTTTCCTCTCTGCTGGTGTTTCTTTGAATCTGTCAGTGTCGATTTGTATGATATACATTGTTTTCTTCATACTAATATAATTACTTCTTCGTACTTGTGTACAGATGTCATGCTGCTCTAATAAGATCATGCAAATGTTCAGATCTCTCATTATTATAGATGTGCATAGCTTGTATGCTGTAGAAATTAGAAGTGGAAAAAAAAACAGTTCCAGACAATTCTAGTGAAATGCGGATAGGAATATATTTCCTTTTTAATAATGTCGATCAGTTCACTTTTTAAATGGTGTGTTGTGTTAATGTACGGCTGTGTATGAGTTTTACAAAAGGTGGAGATGCTGCTTTCACTGGGCTAATTGTTTCTGTCCGCACATTAATTTCAGTGCAGCAAATATCGTGGGACATTAAAGCACCAAAATTAAAAAGTGGTGCTGTAGACAGCTATGATGCAGCTTAACATTTATCAGGACACTGTTTTACAGTTTCTCTATATTAACCTGTACTTTGTGTGTGTGTGTGTGTGTGTGTGTGTGTGTTTGTAGCAGCAGACTTTTTGATTGTGTAGAACACCGGACATTGATTAACCTTCTATTGCATGAAATATTACTTAGATATGGTAAAAAATGTTTTGAATGTTTTTTTCTATTTATTTAAAATTGTCTGAATAATAGATATATAATAAAAATAAATATAATAAAAAGTTGTGAATATAGTCTCAGGATAGTTTTATGCTATGTAGGTCAATGGGACTCCATTAGGTTGTAACAAATCTATTTTAGCATATTAGAAAAAAAACAAAAACAAAACTATAACATCAAAATTGAATTAAATTCAAGTAAAAGTTTTTTTTGGTGAAAATTATTCCAAATAAAGTAAAAACATAGATTTTATATCACAGCTTTTTTAGAAAAATGAAGATAATTTTTGCCATATAGAGGGTTAACATAAGATTCTGAGTGATCATATGAGCATATCTGGATATTTAAATCATCAATGCAGCTCTGTGCTCTGCCTCAAGCGTAATTGCACACTTTGTCTTTCTTAATGAGGCGGTGCACTTATATTTTTCTGCTGTGGGAGGATCACTGCAGGTATTTAATAGAAGAAATTAATAAGAAAACAGACTGACCTGTCTGACAGTGACAGGTTGTATAGTGGGTTCTGGCAGGCGGCTGCTGTCCCCTGTTCCCGGTACCTCATACCAGCACTAAACCTTTCAGTGGTGCAAAGTGCTGGACTGTACCGGCCTACTTTCACCCCTGTACATAGCTCTCAAGTGCTTTGAGCAGCTGCACATACAAACACAACCTGAAAGCATGTGCTTTCATTTTTTTAAGTCAAGTAAAGCTGCATAATAGAGAAAAAAAAATTCTAAGCAAGTGTTTTCAAAGAAATCACTTTTTCCACGCTTACAAAATGTTCAGATGTTTAAGGTTTGGGCCGTGTGAGTGAAATGAAAGATTTTTTTCTGATGCGGCTCTAATTTGAAGTTATTTTGCATGCTTTACTCAAAAAGCTGCATGAAACACATTTCTCTCTGGTTAATTAACATGGCAGGCTCATGCAATTTGGAGATTTCAGCTGCCAGTGTTGCAGTTTTGACACAATGAGAGCACTGTGTGGCACATTTAAAGAGCTGAAACCCGTAGTAATGAATGTAAGGGTCAAAACCAGAAGGACAAATTCCTTTGAAAAATCATCTAAGAGAGAAATGGCAGTAAAAAGTGGGGGGCGTGAGACGTGGGGGGGCGGTAGGGTAGTGAAGTGGGTGGGGTTATGTTTAGCTGGTGGTAGAAGTCAGTGAGAGGTAACTGGTCCTCAGAGTTTACCCAAAAACTGGATGCTTGTGACGCTGTTTGACACATCAGTACAAATAGAAACTTTGACAGAAAAATTCTGGTCCAGCGAAAGCTACAGGATTCTGTGTCTGTACGAACCCGAGGAGAGAAACCAACTACAACTCCCAAGGAGCACAGCGGTGAGAAACATCCAATCAGTGAGCTTTATATTTTGAATTTTGGATCATTTATGGTTAGAGCTGCAATAATAAGTCACTCAATTGTTTAACTGATCAATCGATTCGAAATTGCAAACCTTGTTTGTAATCTATTCTTTTTAGTAATTTAAAAAAAAGTAAAAGTTGCTAAAATTCATTGGTTACAGATTCTCAAATGTGAATATTGCCTAGTTTCTTTATTTCTCTGTGGTAATAAAGTAAATATCATTGGGTTGTGGACTGTTGGTCGGGATAAAACAAGATATTCGTTGCATTTTGGACTTTATGAAACAGTGATTGATATAAGAAAAATATTATGATGAAAAAATCAAATCAAGAAAATGATCATTTGTTGCAGCCCTAATTTGTGTCTCATTTCCACTTGTGGTTTGTTTAATCTCTGGCTGCAGTAAACTGTGTAGGTAGCGACGGTCGATGAGACTCTTGGGTATCGTAATGTTTAGTGTCGCTGAAGATTCTAACTGTTGGGTTGTAGACAAAGCATCACCTTTTAGTATTGCTGTATTTTTCTGGTGAAAGCAGTGCTGAAAATGAACTTTTTAAATGTGGAGGAAATATGAACCTGCACGACCAAAGTCTATTATCAGTCAAATTCTATGTTTGATCGTCTCATTCTGAAACCGTGAGCATTAATCTGCTGCTAAAACAGCCTCAACTCTTCTGGTTTGGGACCTCTTGATAATTTTCGGCTGCAGACGTTTGCTCCCAGTTAGTCAGGAGATCATCAGAGAGCTCCAGCGCTGATGTCGGGGTGTGGCTCATGGTCAGTGTTTCAGCTTGGACTGGGCTGAGGTCAGGCTCTGTGCAGGCCAGGTCTTCCGCACCAAA